>RJWM01011421.1:0-59967 GCA_004363535.1 Dasyprocta punctata
GTAGTTCCTAACTTTCCTTTTTTGTGTTAGAGCAATGAGGTTAAGTCACAAAATGGTTAGATAGTTGTAGAGTAAAATTGAGGATAAATTTAAATTTAGAGACATCATAAATGAGACTATATCTTCCTAAGCAAATGTTTAAATTAATATTGAATGTATTGTAACTACATTTAAGATCTAAATTACATAGAATGTAAGATTCCTTAAATCTAAATATTAATATACTGCAAATTACATTCAATCCTTATGTTAAAACCAAATAAAACCTCAAAAGTTTCACCTTAAATTGAAAAGTTGATGCAAATTACTTCAAGTTTGATGCTTTTTAAAAGCATATTTCATAAAGAAAACTCATTTCCCTCATCACTCTATAGCAGTAGGTCTTAAATGAGGCAAAGAGTATGGGAAATTTCCAAATGGAAATTCAGCAATCTTATGTGAAAATTAAATCTTTTTTTGTCCAAAATATGAATTAGAAAAGCAGCATTTCACAGCATTAGTTTCAAGTTTTAATTCAAGTGGAAGAACCAGAAAGTGTTCATTGTCCTCAAGAGGAGATGACCTGAAAGGGTTGGGCTAAAGGGCAATGTGACTTAGAAAGAAAGAGAAAAGTGATTACATTAATTTTAATAGCACAATAGCAGTTTTCAATAAGCTTTATGACAGCAGAATAGATTGATTTTTTTGTACCTTTTCACTAAAACATGCAGTGTCCTAAGCTGCATTTTGCCAGAAATCTAATACCTATAATTTATTGTAACCCATATTCTCAATGTTAAAAGAGGAAAGAAAGCAAAAGTCTGAGGGCTTAAAATATAATGGACTGTAGATTCATTGCTAAAACTCAATTGGAGTCCTGAAATTTCCTTTTAATTTTAAAATGCACTTAACAAACTATTAAAAAGCAAAAGAATGGCTATAAAATTGTGTCAGAACACCATGTCCTCTATAGTCCGTCTATAAGAAGTGATTTGAGTTTGCTGAATCCAAAGAGGGACTGAAGGACTCCTGGCTTCAATAGAAGACATGCTGTTCTGAAAAAAAAAAAGCTCTCCAGTGTATTTGAAACATTTTACGAGGCTGTCTATAAAACGCAGGAACTACGTTTTTCTTAGGCAGACTTATTTTCCCGTCTAATGTTAACATCATCCTATTGTTTCCTGATGCTTGTTTATAACCTACAATCAGAATAATACTAGACAGAAAAAAAAAAGAATAATACTAGCCAGGTTTTCTCTGATATTTACTATTTCCTAAGACAGAACAAAGTGTTCTTTTGGTTTAGAAAAATATTTTTCTGCACAACAGATATATGGGCTTGATAATCATAATAATGACTTCAGTAAAAGTTAAGAAAATAAAAGAATCTCATCCTGCAGTGACTTAGATCTTTTAGTTTTCTTCAAACTTAGATTATATTTTCATCAGTATTAAGCACCTGGCGAAAGATTTGAAAATAAGATTATACATATAAATTATTGTCCAGAAGAGAATATTAACGTTTTTGTCATTGTAAGTAAGAAGTGAGAAAGTATAGCCCCTTCAAAAGAAAACAAAGATGATAAAATTTGGAAGCCAAAGTAAGTAAAGATAACCTTCCAAACTTGGAGGTGCCTTTTCTGAATAAGAAAAGAATTGGGAGAGCTGGTAGTCAGTAACTGACTTTTCTTTGGAAGAGGATTCTGTGTAGCTTATGATGGCAGATCCAGGACAAAGGGGTAGAAGTTATGAGGAGGTAAATTACATAGCAATTGTGTTTGCTTTTGTAATAAAAGACGGTAGTTTTAGGAATGTCCAATCTCCCCATCACTGGAAATCTTTAAGAAGTTACATGTACAAGACAGTAAAATGAGATTTATCCTTTCTCCTTAGCACCTAGCCAGCATGTTTTGTTCAGCTTTATTGAAAGAAGAAGTTCTTACTGTTATGTTATAAAAAGATGTTTAATTATAACATTTCTCATGTATTTGTCACGAAATAAAGGGAAAATCATTTAGTCCCTAGTAAGAAATGCTGGGATTTTTGGCTTGATCCTAAGTGAAACTATGGACCAAGGAAATGGTATTAATCAAATGTAAGTCAGCAGTTATTACTTTTGTTAAGGACCCACATGTTTGAGCACAGGAAGAGAGCACATTATGATCAATTTAAAATATAACAATCTGGACATTTTATTCAATGGACTTCCACATAAATTATATCTTGTCCCAGGCTTCCTGGTAAAATCAATCCCAGTATCAGTTTCACAATATGGGGGTCAGATAAGCATAACTGTAATTAATAGAATTAGTCTTATTTCCTCTATTAAAGTGATCTAAACATATATTTGTGGGAATTTTTTTGGTTTTTTTCGGTACAAGGATTGACTCACAACCACGGTAAGCCACTGAGCTAAACCCTGGCTCTGTTTTTTTTTTTTTTTTTTTTTTTTTTTGAGACAAGGGCACACTAAGTAGTTCCTGATGGCCTTGCTCAGTTTGTAGCCCAAGTCAACCTGGAACCCACAAGGCTCCTCCTACCTCAGCCTCCCAAGTGCTGGGATTAAAGGTGTGCATTAAACATACATATTTGATACCTGGAGATGAACGAGCATTAAATACAGGAGCATCATTTCATGCACAAAATGATGTCTTCTACTGAATTATACCCTGTTGCCCTAGAAGACTTAATTTAGTTATCACAGATGAAGAGTTTTCTCAGGGGCAGTAGTTTTCACTCTCCAGATTCATGCTCTTATTTGAACAAAAAGCAGGGTAAAATAAGTAGACAGAAATAACCTATCTTTGTCTATTGATTATAATTAATATTAATCTCAGTGATTGCTACTGATGAAGACAGATTTATTCCTGCTAAAATGGTGGAGTCTTTGCTTTCAGAGTTAACTTCTTGTTTTCTTTTTACATATTTATTCATCTTTTACACAGTACCCAATTAATCTTCAGAATCAAATTAGCAAGCCCATCAAACATTTGTCTCATCAAATACAGTTACTGTCAATTCAAGAATAGTGATGCTTAACCAAATTTATTCTTGAATCAGAATCATTGTTTATGTCAACTCAGTTTAATCCAGGAAGCTTTGGAGGTGATTGATGGACGTTGTTTATACCTCAGTCACTTCTAAGAAAGCATTTTATTTGTTCACAGTAAATAATGTGCTCACCATTAAAATAGGTCTTTTATTTTTCCAGTAAAACTATACTTAAGGAAAATGTCTTATGCAGTGGGGTGCAGCTGCTAGTAGCAACGCAGAAGAATAATAGCCCAACATTCTGAGTGGTATCAAACCCTTCAATACAAACTCTAGAGAACTGAAAAAATCAATATCACTTAGGAGTGGTATTGGCAGAGTACAGTAGTGTATTGATGAATTTTAAAACAAGTACAATGAAACTAATATGAACTGGTCATTTAGGTGTTGAATACAAAAACAAAAAAACAAACAAAAAAAAGCACTATCTTCCAAGCATGCTGATTTTCACTGACACAGACTCAGAATACTAGGATGCAAAGTTGTGTTCAAGGACAATCTGTATTCTCTCTTTGTTCCAAAGTCTCATTGTTTTCTTCTATCAATTTCAAGTATAACTCCAAAAATTTTAGTTCACTTTAGTCTTGTTTAATTTACATTTAAAATCATAATGGGGAATTGTGGGAGATTCTGGGAGAAATTATGTTATATTTGGTAATAAATGATAATCCTGAGAGTTACTAGAACTTAGAAAAAGTACCTTACAACAGGGGAAATAATTCTTTTTTTTTTTTTAGAGTTAATGCTCTAACATTATTGGACAGGCATGAAATTTAGTGATAGTCATTATCTTCAGCTCTCTAGTTGTATATGGTTCATTGTGCCAAATACTTTTGACATAGAATCTTACATTTTGAACTCAATTACTTTTTCTTAAGAAATATAAGCATTGAATGTGTGGGTCAAAGCTGAAAGGTCACTATTTTAAGCTATCATACCTTTTACCTTCATGTGATTCCTTACTCAATTCTATATTTTACTGAAACTAGGTAATAAAATAGTCATAGAACAGCTTAGTTAATTATTTAGCTGAGTCCCAATAAACACATCACTTATATTCAATAATTATCAAAAAATGTCATACTTAAATTTATTTTTAAATCTATCAATAATTTTTGCTGAGTATGTTAGAGAAAATCATACCTTCTCATCATTACACACTTTGTGATATATCTCTAAATGTGTGAATTTTTTAAAATTTAGCTATAACTTTACTACTATAATAACTAAATTAAAATTATTCTCTAATATTCAATGTCAGTCCATAATCAAATTTCCATGGTTATTTCAAAAGTATGGTTTTACAGTTGCTCATTGGCTCAAATACAGATCTAAAATAGAGTCCACATATTATAATGGTTATCTTAAGTCATCTGATCATTTCTAGAAAAAGCAACTGCTGTCCCCCCATCCTTAATTTATTTTAATTCCTCTTTGTTGAGTCAGTTGTCTTGTAGAAAGTTTTATTGTGTGATTTGTCCATTTGTTTCCTCATCTAATTTGATTTTAAGCCATCATTCCCATTCCCTATTGTCAGAAATTAGCTCAAGATTCAGCGTCCATGTTTGATGACCAATACTTCATGATTAGTACTTTGAGGGATACATTATATCACATCAGGAGGAAGAAAGATCTGCTGCTTATTTTTTAGTTGTTGCCTAGTGCTTTTATATTCTGACACCTAACTTTCTGTTTTAGGTTTTTTTTTTTTTTTTTTTTTTTTTTTTTTTCCTTTGATTGAACTCACAGCCTCGCGCCTGCCAGGGCAGGCGCTTAAGGCACTGAGCCAAACTCCCGGCCCTGGTTTTTTTTGAGGCAGGGTCGCACTATGTAGCTCAGACCGGCCTTACGCTCGCGCTGTAGCCCAAGCCGGCCTCGAACTCACAACGCTCCGCCTACCTCAGCCTCCCGAGTGCTGGGATTAAAGGCGTGCGCCACCACGCCCGGCTTGTTTTAGGTTTCTTAGTAATCTTATGCCTAATAGTTTGAGCTATTGATTATTATTCTTAAATTATCTAATTATTTATACAAATGATTATTTTGTATTATTTTTATTTCTTCAATAATTTGGCTAGAATTAATTTATAAAAAACAACTTCTCAAAACTATCTGGATATCATAAAATTCAGTTAGTATGAATTTGGTGCTCTAATTACTTCTAAGATTTCTATTATTTTTCTTGTCATTTGACTTACATGAGAATCATCATGTACTTTTAGATACTTACACATTCACTACATTTAGTCATTTGCATTTATTACTTTTTTAGATGTCAAATGGTCACTTCTTTGGAAAGTCTTAGCCTTTTCAAGCTGTTCCCTCTCTTTTTAACAAAAGCTATAATTTTTTGGCTTTCAGGCATAAACTCACCTAAACGCATCAAATGTCCTGTTCCAAGCTTAAAATCAGCCATTCCAAAAAGTCAGTGTTCATCTTGAGAAGATGATACTTAGAAACTATAATATAAACACAAATATGGGGCTGATTAATGAATTTTTCCATCATACCTGTTTAGGGCCCGCACTGATACACTTTGCATTATTCTAAAACCACTCATTGTAAGTGTTACAGAAGCAAATACTATGAGTGCCTTCTAAGTTATAGTTCTTAATTCAGAACTCTCTTCATCTTCTAAATACATTTTCTGATGATTTTCATTATTATTATTATTATTTTTATTTTTTTGCGGCACCAGAGTTCGAACTCACAACCTCACGCTTGCCAGACAGGTGCTTAAGCCACTGAGCCAAACTCCCAGCCCTAGTTCTTTGAGGCAGGGTCACACTATGTAGCTCAGGTCCGCCTTGTGTTCGTGTTGTAGCCCAAGCCGGCCTCGAACTCACAACGCTACGCCCACCTCAGTGATTTTCATTATTATCCCTTTAGACATCAATGGCATAAGTACACTTTGTAAGTACAGTATAGTAGAAGTACATTATTTAACCATTTTACCTGAGAACCAAGATTCAACTAATATCTTTATCAATACAAATTCCAAGATTTGCAAGAATATCACAAATAAAAAAGGAGATGGAAAGAGATATTGTATGAATAAAATTCACTTGTGAGGGAGTAAATTGTAGGCTCTGGAAGGTACTAAGATTAACCTTTTCTTTTTTTTTTTTTTTTGCAGCACCGGGAATCAAACTTACAGCATCATGCCTGCCAAACAAGCACTTAAGCCACTGAGCCAAACTCTCAGCCCTAGTTTTTTGAGGCAGGGTCGCACTGTGTAGCTCAGGCCAGCTTTGCGCTTGCGTTGTAGCCCAAGCCGGCCTCAAACACACAACGCTCCGCCTACCTCAGCCTCCCGCGTGTTGGGATTAAAGGCGTGCGCCACCACGCCTGGCTAAGATTAACTTTCAAGATCATTGTTGCAATCATTTCCATAAACGCTGGCAGTTATGGCGGCAATAACACGTGTCATTTTGTTGGGAATTCTGCTTTCTTTGCAAAAGAAAAATAATTTCTATAATTTGTTGATAGTAAAAATGACTTATAAACCAGTCTATTTGCTATTATCAGTGGAATAAAATAGAAAGATCGCCAGACTAAATCTCAGATATTTTAGATTTAGAAAGATATTAATAAATATCTAGGCAAAATCCTTTATAGAATGGGAATCTAGAGGTCAAATAATTTCTCCCTGTCAAATGGACCCAACAGTATCTACAATTGAGCTTGTTCCTATTATTACATGATACTATCTAGTGAGAAAGAAAACATGTTTTATATGCTTTCAATCTTTTGTATCTCCTATAGTACTACCCTAAAAGAAAAGGCTCTAACATGTTTTGCATAATTTTAACAACCATAATGATCTCTTTACATTTTAATGTATTTCCAAAATGATATATATGTATATGTGAATATATAATGTATGCAGAAATATGCACATATGCACCTAAATATATATTTATACATGTAGTAAAAATGATTACATGATTGGTGACAAATGATCCTAAAAATAGTCTCTTATCTGTATATAGATATGCACTTATTTGACTAGTGTGATTTTCTATTTTAATACATCTACAGAATTATATGAATTAGTTTACAGAAGGTATGAATAATCACATTTCATGCTGTCTTATTAAACAATTTGGAAAACTGACCTAAATTCAATCACTGACATACAAAGAGAAAATTACTTTCTAGATATCAGCCTGACTTTCATCCTTCAAAGAACACTCTGACATTAGATGTTGATAGTTTAGCAGAAATTCCGGAGCCCAAGGCTGTTTTACAGCAGCTGCTTTATTGATCCAGGCCACATTCAGTTATTTGTCATGGTCTTTTCTAAAAATTTAACTTGTTTGTGTTCAGAAGTGGAAGAAAAGACCAACAAATGCTTGCTGTTGCCTCATAGCAAAATAAAGTGCAGACTCTGCCATTATCTAGTGATGTGAGACTTTCATCATCTTCAACTCAGATATTTCAGTAAGATAAAGATTTTCAAAATCACTTAGCAGCTAAACAAAATGTTATATTGTCATGCTTAAAATATGATCTTTAAAATCATATAAATAGAATACCTTAGTATCTATATAATCCTGAGCATATTCTTTAGTGTTTATTTTAAACTAGAGGTAGCATTTTGAGGGGAATTGATTGCAATGTCTTTTACTATGGTAAATCCTTTTATTGATACATTCAACATATATTTTGGTCACACTTTGTATTTTTGTGTATTGTTTCAAGATTGGAAGTCTTTGTTAAAAAACCAATAAACAGTGGCTTAAAGAATATTTTAAGATAATTCTAATGTATTTAAATATCTGAATTTATAGGCAGGTTGGAATATAAAGTATGACTTTATACAGGGACCATGATTTCAACAGGCGAGGCTTTGTTTTTCATCGTACCGTCGTTTGAAGTGTAACCTCTCCATTTACAGTCATTATCCATTCACTCATAGTATCCACAGTCAATATGAAGAAATGTGGAGGTGAAGTACAAGTTGTTACCTTTTAGGCTTTTGTAACAAACCCTATCACATTCATATACTGAAAAAAAGTTAATTAAGTGGGCATAACTGTCTGCTTGGTAGATTTGGAAGAATTCATTTGGGAGCTGGGAATTTAGCTCAGTGGCACAAGCTCCTGGCTGGCAAGCATGAGGTCATGAGTTTGATCCCCGGTACAAAAAATAAAAAATAAAAAATAAAAAATAAAGAAATTCATCTGTCATGGAAGGGATTTTGTACTTAAATTAAGAAAGGGGAAGGGACATTGGAGATTCAATTAGCAGATTCTATCACAACATATGCAGAAAAAAGAAACATTCCCCTGAAGCCAATCTTCAAAGAATTATCTGGATCCACAGCATGACATTTTTTCCATATCATACTGCAGAACAATTGTGTCCAGACAATGAATACACTCCTATTTGTTTTGTTTCTTTGAATCCATTGACCCGCCTTGAGATTCCCTAGCTACACAAGGAAATATGTGCCCAAGGATCCATCAGACACCAATTTTTGCCCTCACCAAACTAAGTATTACAACTATCAAAACTTCCCAATGGAGTTAAACAACAAATACTAAACATGTAGGGATATATAGTATGAAGATAATAATCTTCTGGAAATATCTCTTAAGAGATTAAATTTAAGATCGTATCTATCATTTCAGTATTACAGTTCTAATTTTCTTTAAAATGAATGTGACTAGCTGGGCGTGGAGGCACACGTCTTTAATCCCAACACTTGGGAGGCTGAGGTAGGCGGAGCGTTGTGAGTTCAAGGCCGGCTTGGGCTACAATGTGAGCGCAAGGCCGGCCTGAGCTACAGTGCGACCCTGCCTCAAAAAACTAGGGCTGGGAGTTCGGCTCAGTGGCTTACTTGCCTATCAGGCAGGTGTGAGGTTGTGAGTTCAAAAAAAAAAAATGAATGTGACTGAATTCATTGATTTCTAAATTTTTTTCCAGGTGTCTTAGCCTAGTAAATAACACATTGATGTGTGTAATGAGTTAGTGTGCTGCTGGAGAGGTTGATTGCTTAAATCTAGTAATTTTTATTTCATTTTGTTTAGTACTTTGTTAAAACATTTAAAATTCATATTTGAATGCAAATTTTTTAAGTTAAAACTATTGCTCATGTGAAATCATAAAGTTCAGTGGTATTATAACACAGGTAAACATGTCTATTTTATAACTGAATCTTTATACTAAAGTTAATTCTTTTTGTTATAGTCTATAAAAGATGGTAAAAATAATTATATTGTCCACATATAATAACTCCATAATTTGGTTTTCACTCAGAGACTATTAAAATACCTGACCTCCAAGATGCTGTTAATGTAGTTTTGAAATTTAATTTTGATGTATTGATTTTTTCCTGAGGGATAAGAACTATTTCAAATGGAAAATGTGATTTGCAGTTTATTCTTTACTACTAGGCAAAAGCCTAAAGGTAATTTTAATAAAATAAAATCTAGTTATAAAAGAAAATGAAAATCAGAATTAACTTTGCTGATAATCTTGCTAATTGCTAGAATAAGCCAGTTAAAGTCATTTTGGCAGTCAGTTAATGGTTAGGGGGAAGGGGATAATGATGTGCTTTCATTTGAGATATTGTTTGAATTAAGAAACTGTTCCATTCTATACAATTAATCACATCATTCTCTAGTAGAGTTACTCAGCAAAGTGCACAGCATTGTAAGAAATGAGAGTTTCAAATCAGCTCTTATAAACTAATATAACAAGTCTTGAGGAAATAAGATATCAATATCTATCTATGTCTGTCTGTCTCTCCATCTCTATCTCTCTATCTCTATCTCTGCCTCTATATCTATATCTATGTTAGTTTTGTTAAATAATATTGGAAAGAACATCCTAAACATACAGGGGTAAAACACATCTCTCATTTGTCTTAATACCCAACATTTCTACACAACAAATTATACTAAAGTCATGTGTGTGCTTCCTCATTTTCCTCAGTGGCACGTATGTTGTATGAAATATAGTAGGCACTTAACAAGTTTGTGTAAAATGAACTTGAATTGGATCTTGAAATAATAGATATGGTTTAAACTGAAATTATATATTGTATGTACTAAAATGCAGTTTGAAATATCTACATATTTTTTATATTTTTTCTGTAGTTCATTATAGCCTAATATTCTTTCTCTTATAAGCCAAGACCAAACTGCTTTAAATATTGTGTAGCAAATCTGAACTTTATAATACTATTCATACTGCCTTAATTTTGTTTTCTTTTAAAATGCATCTTCATTGAAATCTCTGCTACAGAGAGGGAGGTATTCTTCTACTGTTTCCTGGTTTGCTAGTATCATTTCAGTCTTTTCCATTTCTCATGGCAGTGGTTCTTTTACAGTATCTGTTTTAGTTACTTTTCTCTTGTTGCTAGAACAAAATACACAACACCCAAAATTAAAAGAAGAAAGGTTTATTTAGTTCACTGTTTATAGGAGTTTCAGTCCAAGGCAGCATGGCACATAGCAGAGGAGCAATAGTTCATGGTGGTGGAAGACAGCAAAAGAAATAAGGGAGAGCATAAGTCTCCTTCTGCCACTTATATTGTATGAAAGCTACCCACCCTAGGGTGAGTGTAGCACTCACACCCTTAACCCCAGCACTGGATCATGAATCAATCACAAGTTCTAGATTCAACCACCTTTGAAGGGCCTGCCCACTCATGACTGCATGAGGCTTTGTGGGGACAACCAGACACAAAGCTCAGTGACATCTTATTCAATGTATGCCACCACCACTTTCCTGTTCAGAGGGTAGTGGCTGTCTATCTTGTAATTCCAGTATCTTGCAGTGCCTCACATCTAACAGGCACTTGATAATGATCCTTA
This sequence comes from Dasyprocta punctata, assembly GCA_004363535.1. Classification (NCBI taxonomy): domain Eukaryota; kingdom Metazoa; phylum Chordata; class Mammalia; order Rodentia; family Dasyproctidae; genus Dasyprocta; species Dasyprocta punctata. The sequence goes on from RJWM01011421.1 coordinate 10,854, forward strand.
AAATATAATGCTTATACATTACAATATTCAATTATTTATATATCAATTTAAGCAACACTTAACAAATTTGAAGATGGATCAGAAAGACAATTGACAAAAGGCAAAAAATACCCTTTTAAGATCGCTATAGTAGTTCAACCCAAAACTCACCTTAGCTATGTGTTCCCTAAAGACTTACTCTAGAAGCAAATACAGTATACCTATTCTGCTGCTTCCCACATGTGCTGCTCCCACAAGCAGAGACATTTGCAATGACCAGAGTGTGTGATTTGTTGAGTTTGTTAAAGGCTTTCCCAGTAAGGATGTCTTAGAACCATTCTGAGAGCCTGAAAGAACTGCTAACAGCACTCTCTTTAAGAGGCTGAAAACAAAATGAAGGCACTATGAATTTCTCATTTTTACGGTCACAGAGTCAACTTGCCTAAGTTCTTTATTTAAAAAATGTAAATATGGCATTTGCATGCAAAAGGTCAGAAACAATTATCTATACATAATATAAGCAAATTAACCTTAAAACGCAGTTTTTACAAGTGAAAAGAAACTCATTGAATTTCGATTCAATATAAATGTTTTGACTTAATGTAGAACATAAGATCTATTTTTGCCCTTATAAAAGATCAAAATAATTTACACTGTCCTATTAAGAACTGAACTGGCATCATCTATATAAAGCATCATTTTCAAATTGAAGCTATTTTTTCTTTTATCAATATGTCTAGACACTATCAGTGCAGTCTTTTAATGATTCAATTGACTGTGTTTACAAAGTTGAACTCATTCCCATTTCTGAATTTCACATCTGAAGACACTTCATTACATTTCCTAGTAGTGATTTTCTTCACACAAAATCAACCAACTGATAAAACACTTTCAAGAATTCTTTGTTAGTCTGGCAACTACCTCACTTATAAAAGTTGCAATTAATCTTTATTTATAGCTTTGTTCCCAATTCTATCTTTCTCTTGTGAACAATCCACTTAATTTTGCTTCTAAAGTATTTCTAAAATATATTAGAAACATAAGCTATGACTCAGAAAACCTTGTTTTTAAAAGGTTAATAAGAATGTCTAACACTGCTTCAAAAATATTTTGCTCAAATTCAAGTGCCTTAATTGCTGTGCAAAATTTAAGATTATTTGCTCATATGAGGCAAAACAATATCATGAATGCAGTAGGTCCAAGAGGATTTAGGTGGATAAAGGAAAATCATAATATGAGTTACTTGTTTTAGAACTTGCGTTTTAGAAGAGTAGTTGTCCATTTTGCAGTTTTCATGGTCTTGATTCAATGCCTACCTCCTTGCTTTCTCTTTGTTGGATTTTGCTCCAAGTCCTGCCTTTCAATTGATATTTATTATTTATCACAAACTATAGCTCTTCCTGAAAGCAATCCTACCAGGGTTTTACTTTACATGAAAGTTCCTAAAATCAAAGTAGAATTTCCAAACATGAGCCAGATAAAGAAATAAAAACAATAAAGCCAGCACTCTGTGTCAGTGTGTAGGAGACCATGGAGAGTTGGGAATCCTTTCAAATTCACAATCTCCTTACCTATTCAGGAGAGTACCTGTTGCCTAGACTAGCCTTCAGGAGGGCCATTTCCTCCAATTTAATTTGTTAGTGCCAGAAGAAAATAAATATTCAGATTCCTTTGACCCTTGTTCAAAATAGGAAAAAGAAAAAAAAGATTTGCTTTGTTTTATTTTTTCTCTGTAGTTTCTCCCTTGAGATCTTATAGTGTATGGATTCATTTAACCTTGTAGTTCTTCAGTACAGACACACAAGACTTGAGCAGAGCTTCCCAATCACAGTTGTCCCAATTCCAAGTCTCATCCAGAGACTTGGTACCTAGAATGTGGACATCTGGTCATTACTCTTTCTAAGTCACAGTCTGCACTTGAAGATGATTGGTGGCCAGGGTCACTGAGAAGGGTCAGGAAAGTGGATGGGTAAGAGCTCATTTTGAGAAGGCAAGGCGTTAGCAGGAAGGACTGCACTCAAGCCAATTTCACGTCCCTAGGACATGCTCAGCTGTCCCATTGATTTCACTTAAAAAACACAAACTCAGCAATAAAGTCATTAAGAATTTTAAGCAGAATCAAAACCCAAGCATGGGGTACTGTGGGTCTATGCTGTATGAAAGCCCTTGAAGCAGATCTTGACTGTAGCTAATACTGTGGGAAAATTCATGAGCAAGAGGTGTGAAAAAGGATGCATGAGTGGAAGGAGTGATGGTAAATGACTACCCTTAAAATTCAATCTTTTCTCCACTTGAACTTAGTATTGAGACAAGAATGATGTTGCCATTATAGCCTATCTCATGAAAGTAGGAAAAAAATATCCATGATCTTTTCAATCACAGAAAGACCAAAATTGCAGAGTGAAATCAGAAAACATCCCTGAGTAGAAGACTGGGCCAAGAGAGGCCATCTGCTTTGGCATGATCACCAGAAGCTCCAGGGAGATATGGAGGTCAAATCTGCCAACTTGAACCAGAAATAACTATTTTCACATCATTATCTTCATCAGAGAGGCTGCTCCTTCTTCTATTGTTGCTTAAGTCTATGCTTGACTTTGGCTCCTTTGTATATTTAAAATAAGATATATGTTAATATGAACAAATTGTGAACACTTATCTCTGAGGAAAAAGTTGATTGGGGCACCTACTTCCAATATCTTTCTGGTTTTGCTTTTGGTTTTTAAGACAGAGACTTCCTTCCTATTCTGTTTGAAACATTTAATTTTTACCATTGTCTTTGGAATAAAATCCAATTGCTCTTTGCAGGTAACGTTATGTATCTTTATCCATTCCTACCCTATAACTAGATTTACAGTACTCCTATGATTTCCCATTGTTTAATAATATCATAATTCTTAATGATTGCATGTGTTTCTTTTAGTATTTTCCCCATTAGTCTTAAGTTCTTTGAAAGGGAAAAAGTTTTCTTGTTTATTAATCTCCAGGACCTCACAGTGCCTTCCACATCAGGAGCTTAATAAGTATTACTGGAATGAATGCATATTGATTTTAGAGCTTTCACTATGGACAAATGCATACGTATCATAAGCTGGTGGGATTTTGGAGAAAGAAAATACCAAGAATGTACACTACAGTATGAAATCCATTCTAATCTCAAAAGTAGTAATTGGCACATCTTCTCTTCCTACCTGGTAGAGAGTGAGGAGGGTATGGCAATTGGGTTTCTATCAGCCCGGTTTCATGGCCTTTTGGAACTGTGTAGGCTTCTCAACAGGTGCCATTACTTGGAGGTCTACTGTAGCCACACCTGCTGTTCCTCCCAATGTGGAATCTGCTATCCCTTATGTTAGGCTGGATCACATCAAAAGCACTTTAAAGCATGGGAGCAGCTGCTGTAACATCTGCCACAACCTAACAATGGATCTTTCCCAAGAATGTGCATCAATTTTAAATCACTTCCCCAGCAATTCAGAACAAAACACAGAATTTCATATTAGAGGTGCCTTTGGCTACATAAACCAAAATCTTCAAAATAAATGCCTTGTTGCTTTGGCATTGGCTTTTTCTACTGGTAGAAAGAGCTTTCAAACAATATTGCTGGTTACTGATCCAACAATCAAACACCTTCTTTTGACTCTTTTAGTTGATACATTTGCGGGAATATTGTGACACTTACCATTTGAAATATAGATAATTCTTGTTATTTAGGCCAGTTTCCAACATTTTTGGTTTCCAGGCTCTGACCTGATAAATTTTACTATATTTGTACACAGCTCCTATGAAATCAATATAATCATATAAGAAAATTCACTTATGCTTTTGTTTAAAAAGAATGCAGGAAAAACTTCGTATCATTGAAATAACTAGAAAACAATTAAAACTGTCATAAATAGAAGCCATAAAAATAAAATAGAAGCAGAAGTATTTAGTTAAGAAACAAATTATACAACTCAAAGAAAATAAAATTTAAGATGATCCTCATTAATGACTGTCTTCATTTAAAGCAAATGAGAAATTCCTTCTCAAGAAAAAAAATATCATTTGCATTGATACGTGTTAACCAGTGCTGCACTTCACTTGTGAATTTTTTTTTTAAACATTAAAATATTTGACAACTTCTTTGGATAGATTTGTAGTAAAGGAGCACACTCATTGGTCTACTCTTATGGAGAAGTTTTAAATAAGGGAGATTCTCTGTAAGTGGTCTCCAGCCTTTCTTTGTTCCAGAACGTTCTTTGCCATTGAGAGGTGAGCTATCTGGGAGATAGTCAGAAAGAACTGGCATGTGAGGGCTACTTCTGTCTTTTTCTTGGAAAAAAAAACTCACCTCAGAGACCTCTGCTCCTCTTGGAAGGTACAGCTGCTCTTGTTTGTCAATCCTTCTTCAGAATTAACAGCAATATTGAGAAAATAAGGATTCTGCTCTGCTACCCTGGGCTCTGGTTCAAGGACAACCTGTCTTCCTCCAGTGTGGCCTTCAGAAAGTGTCAGGAGAAAGCGCCTTAAATCTATGTAATTTTAAGACCCCTTATAATCTCAATCAATTGACTGATGCTATTTTAAGTCACATCCTTCCATCTGTAACAATAAAAGTAATTTATTGGTTTTCTGCCTTCTGCCTTTCTATAAAGTTGTTCAGAACCAATGAAAAAAATAAGGTCGTTGTTTGGGGAAGTGGCTCTCTGTGGTTCTCAACATACTGAACATTAAGAATTAATTCCTTGCCAAAACAATATGATTTCATTGAATGCTTTTATTCCAAGAAAATAACCTCAATTATTTAAAGAATTTGTTTTTCTGAATGCATTCATTTATTTCATCACATGTGAAAGATGATTGAAATGGTATTGCTTATCCATTCTGATCTAACTTAGAAAAAAGTTAAGAATAATTTATCAAATTCTTTTTTGTTGTTGATTGTTTGTTTGTTTTTAATTTATCATATTCTTCTAGTACTTCTCTGTAATTTCAACATATTTTCTGGAAATTTTGAAGATAAATTCATAATTAAATGAATCAAAAGATTTAAAAAGTGTTTAAAGCATTTTGACTGTATGTCTACACAAATAAAGTTAGAAGGGTTATTTCAAGAGTCTTGAGTGTATAAGATCTGGTACAATAATGATAATTATAGTACTTTCTATGTGTCAGCAGTTGTCTAAATGCTAGAGGATCTCTTTTAATATTTCTTTTCTTTCTTTCTTTTTTTTTTTTTTTCTTTCTTTTTTTTTTTTCCAGTACCGGGTATTCAACTCACAACCTCACAGCTGCCAGGCCGGTGCTTAAGCCACTGAGCCAAACTCCTGGCCCTACTTTTAACAACAGGCCATAAAGTTGATACAACTTTTTTCTTTCTAGAAAATTAGATGACTACTCAGAAAAATAGGGTCTTGCCTACATTACACAAATTGTAAGTGAAAGAATGAGTTCAAGTCCAGCTGGAGTCTGCTTGACCTCAGGTCAACCATACTTTGCTGATTTTCTTTCTCAGTGGAGCTAACTTGGATCTGAAACAACAGCTCAGTGTTCTAAAGGCACAAATATGGAAAGTGAAGCTGCCCTCTGGGATACAGCATATTCAAAGGCCCCGTGAAATGGAGAGGGGCAGAAAGCTTCATAAAAGACAAAGGAAATGAGCCAACATTTAAGAAAGAGCATGGTATGCACTAAAATAAGCCAAGAAGTTCTGCTGATTTCACTACAAAGAGCAGTACGAGTGAATAGATTAATAACAATGATGTGGTCTCAGAAATCTGATAAAGGTTTTCACTGGTGTGACGGACTGTGGGAAGGGACAGAAGAGAAGTGATTAATGATTTTTTTCTATAACCCAGGCAGAAAGTCAGGCATATTAAAATTATTGTTTTTTAATTCTCATTACACTCTGCAAGGGAAATACTTTGATTTCTGTCATTGAAATTAATAGTGAATGAGAGTGTTTAGCAACTTATTTTCAATCACACAAGTAGTCAGTAATAGACTTGAAATATATCCCAAAGTGGTCCAGCAAAATGATGCAGTTAGAAAGTGGAATTAGTAAAGGGAATTGTGTTCAGTTTCAGGAGATTCACATTTAGGGTGGCAACATGTCACCTTGTGGCAAAACCCTGCTTATTGGTGAGTTACAGTCCCGTGACCTTGTCACTGGGTTTCTGAACTGCTGTGGACTCTTTATAGAGATTCTTTCGAGATTCTTGCTGTCCTCAGCAAAGAATTGGAGAAGAAAAATGAAAACAGTAGCAAGGTTTTACACTTCTCAAAGGTAGGAAAAGAAGTGTGCTTTGCAGAGCAAGTGCAGGACTATTAAATGCAGAAAAGCACATACATTCTGCAAAGTGAGACTAGGTCATTAGGAAAGCACATGGTTATGTGGTTAATGGTCATTGTCTTTACTAAGACCCCTTTTCAGGCTGACATCAGATTCAAACACCTGCTCGATCTTGCACCTATTGAAGACAGAATTTTCTGAGTGGTCCCAGATGCAGGGCTTGGAAGTTGTGTTTCTGTACATGTGTCCTGGACTCTGTGATTGAAGTCACACCCACTATCCCAGCCAGTTGTCACACCCTAATCTCTTGACTCAGTCTTGCTTGTTTTAATGGGATATTTGGACATGGAATATTGTGGAAATATACAGAGAATGTTTAAATTAAATATATTATTAGTTTAAACATATGAATTACTTTAAAGTCCAGAAGTTTTATTCAGTATGAAAAACTCCCATCTCTCCTACAACTTTGTTTCCTTGAATGGGCGAACAGTCTTGTTGCTATAAGAATAATCATCCCATCACAGGGGAAGACAGTCACAATGAAAAAGAGACAGGGCAGATTTATTGTCTAAAACTTATCCTATATTTAGAAACTTTCGAAATTTATGTCTTTAAAATTTATATTCACTTTATTGCTTAAACCAATTTAGATTGAATTTTCTCAACTGCAAAAAAGAAAAAAAAAACTTCTGCCGCAGAATTTGATCTAAAATATTTTGTTCAGAAACAAACCTTAAAATGTGATTTCACTTGGAAGGCGGAGTAGAGATTACTTACCTATCCTAAGACCAAAGTGACCTTTTGTTTTTCTCAGCTTGATTAAATTTTGGCTACTGATCTTCTTACCCAAGAACATTTACTTTAGAAAATTTATATAAATCCTTCTTTTGACCATTTAATCTTCTTAAAAAATCTGTTTCCTGCTTTATATCCCAGGAATGTCTTTCTCAGGATGAAAGAACCAGTCTTTCAAAACATGACAATCAAGAAGACAGTGCCTCTGTGTCCTCCAGTCCCTGTGAGACGGTGCTCTCTGTCTCTGGTGGTCCTCTCTTCCTGATGGTAAAACTATCTATGTTATAGAGATGCAAAGTCATTTACTTTCTTTTGGATAAAGACAATCAGCAAACACGAGTGGTTTATAATACTCACCCTGTCCCTGTCTCCTGAGGACCCACAGCTCTTAAATACTTGTCTGTCCTTTGTTTTGATCAAATCGAGCCCAAACTTAGTTTTAATCCCCCTTCCCTGTTACAGTAGCAGTAAAAATTGTCTTCTTTGCCCGCTTATTTTTGCCTGGTACAATTTTTACAGTGATACTGGTCACTGAAGTCTGCCAGCTTGTTAAATGGTCAAAGAAATTTTAACGAAACTGTAGTCTATTAGCCTTTGAGATTCAGCAGATCAGTCCTAGGGGATTTGAGAGTCACGTTTTTAGGATAATTAAGTGTGTTAGCTATTTTGTACGTGTTTTAGTAAGTTTTCTAGAAAACAGTATACTTACTTTAAAACTAAGAATAGAGAAATAGTAAAATACGAACTTGCGAAGATTTTTTTTCTGCCCCAGGGCTGCAATTCAAGGTTATCTCTGGTCCATTAATTTGGAGACCTGAAGATAGAAAAGCACCTTCTCCAACCAAAAGCCAGATTTGTGTGAGGTAGGTCTGTAAGAGATACAGCTGGAGATAAAACTGAAAGCCAAGAGAAACTGACCTCTAGGCCTTTTTCAAGCTTTTAAACTATTATTTGGCTGACAAAAGAAATAATCGCTCCAGTTTCAGTGTAGCCTGAGGGAAAAGGTTACACTGGTTTGTTGTCTCTCCTACCTAAAGGTTTATTTCTAAATTAGACACCAGGTATGTATTTGTTAGAGACTAGAAATAGATACTGGAGTGTTGTTCTATAGAAATTTTAAGCGAAAATTCCAATACTTTGAACTTCTAATATTTTCATATTTGAGATTTTATTCCTATTTTAACCCATATAATTGCAACTAAATTCAGCTACATTAATTATACGTTCTAAAACCCAGCCCATTACCATCCCTCAATGAAGGCTCTGAGTATTAAAATATTAGGTGTTCTGCATATTTAATTACAAAAAACCCAAGTCATTTATTTAGCTATAATCTATTATGAGTGGAAAGTATATAATCTTCTTGATGATTTGCTTGATAAATGTATTTGTCTTTTTAATGAGCTTCTTTGTTAAGATGGTTAGAATGATTAATGTGCCAGAGCACATCATCAGTAACCTTGAAAACCAAAAGTCAATATTTGGGAAAAATCCTTACATAGTGAAATGCACTGCTTAAAACTGCAGAGATCTCCATGGGGATGCTAGCAAGTTGATTAGCAGACATGTTTGACATGTTGCTATTTAAACAGGATTAAATGTACTGGGTAAGTGATGAGGGGAAAGGCAGGCAGAGGGATGGGCCTTGAAAAGCAATTATAACACAAGAATTGATAAGCCCCATTATCTCCAAAGGAATTTGATAATTCAGATTACTAATTGCCCTGTCAGTAGAGCTGGAAGAATATAGAGTAAGAGCTATAATTTCCTCAAAGAAAAATTACTTAAAAGCAAATATACATCCCATAGTGTAACTGTAGTTAACTTTCACTTTGATCAATTACTTAACCCTAGGATTGTACACTTCATTTTGTGTCAATAGATGAAAAACATTTATTCTAGAATATAATCATCTCATGTCTTAAGAAACTCCTGGAAATAAAGTCCATAAAATAAGAAACAAAACAGTAGAATGAGAAATTTACATTTAAAATGTGAAGAGTAAACATACCTGGTCAGTTGTTTTGCGATGTCTCCCAAGTCCACCATAACTCTGCTAGTCTTAAACAAATCAACTTGACATCACTCAGATTCACCTTCGCCAACCTCTTGTTCTCTTTCCTACTTTTCTGTTCTCTTATTACTAAGATAGAACAAAAATTCTTTTATAAATAGCAATCTTATGAAGATAAAGGAAGAAAGAATTAGAAAGATAAAGCATACTCATATTCTGGTAGAACTTATTTCCTTTATATTTACAATTTTTTCAGACTTCAGGCAATAAAATGAGTAGTAATCCATAATCATAAATGTTCAGATAAATTGCTAAAGTATTTTGAACTAAGGTACACAGCAACTACTGTATTATCTTTCCCTACACTTTTTTTGAGTTAAATATGTCACACTACTTGGCATCGTGTTTTCAGCATGGCACTTGAACAGAGCTGTGCTGGCGCAATGCAACCTCATAGCACACCATTTGGAAACAGCATAAATTTCAGAGCACGAACTCCTGAGTCAGACTTCCTGCGTCTGAATTTTGGTTTTGCCCCTAACTAGTTGTGTGACCTAGAAAATGTGGGTTTATATTTGTGCCTCAGGTTCCTGTGATGAAACAGTGCCTTTCGAAACTAACACCCACGAGAAAGTGCCCTTGTATTAAAACAAACAAATACAAATTTGGCTTTATTAAATTGGCTATAGCAAAACAATCAACATACCATACAAAGTGAAACCATAAGGTACTTTGTTAAAGGGAGTCAGAAGAGGCTGATTATACTTCAGAATTTCATTTGGTGGGTAGTTAAAGGAAGCAGGTATGTGTTTGGACTGAGTACTGCCAAAATATACATGCAATTTGGTATGTCAGAATCTTTTTCTAAGAGTCACAAAGACCACAGTGGGGCTAGAGTTGTCTCCAGGAAACTGGAGCAGCCACATGTCATCTGGGAACAAGAGATAGTCAGTGGTTATAAAGGGGCCTTTGTTTTATTCTCAATCTAGCCATGGTTATGGAATGGCCTTCATGGTCATGTAGAGTCTTCGTCAGATATTTTGATATTGTACCAAATAAGTCATGTTCAACAGAGTACCATGGCCTCACTGGTAGCAAATGGAGCAGTGACTGGCTGCTATATTCTGGGGCTACTTCATTTTTTCTCTGTGTTTTTCTTTATTTTGTCTTTGTTTTGCTTTCTCAGTATTTCTTTTGGCCAAGGGTTGTTAAAACCAGTCAGCAGGATGGTGTTAAGAATCTGTTGATCAAAATCCTGTACAAGTTATGTTTCCTCCAGTTGAACTGAAGTTAATCTTTTCTGTTACAAAACACATTATCAGGTATTCTGTACACTTTAACTTTAAGGACACTGGAAAAGGTAAATCAGTCTACTTCGAAACAGGCTTTTAGAGGAACAAAATGACTATCAGTTCTTACAATAGACAGATACCATAGACTTAGTTCACCAAACTGACTATAAAATAAATCACCAGTAGAGATGGATCAGAATTGTGTGTTCTAGAAAGTTTGGTCTATTTATTGATTGGTTCATATAGAGTTAACATCAAGTGTTTGTTAGAGTATGCTATCTTTCAAACAAAATAAAATCAAAGGCTTATATGATTCTCCATTGCAACAGCAGATAATGTTTATATTCTAGTTCATTGGGTCTCCAGAGAAAAACTGGATTAGTCTGTTTTCTGTTGTTAATAACACAATGCTACAGACTAAATAAATTATAAGGAAAACCTTATGTAGTTCCCAGTTTTGGAGATTCAAGTACCCAAATCTTGTGAAGATGGTCTTGGTGGTAGAATCTTAATATAGGGCAACAATACTTGCAAGAGAGAGGGAGCACGAATGTGCATCATTTGTTCTCTCTCCTTCTTATAAATCTACTAGGATTCAATGATGGTGGCTCCACCCAATGACTATCTAATTGTCATCACTTCCCAAAGGACCCACCTATAAATGCCATGCTCTAATTATGATTCTTTCCTCTTAAAATCTCACAATGAAGATTGAATTTTAACACATGAACTCTTGAAAGTCACATTCACACTTTATCCAAACTACAGCAGCTGGTGTTCATAGAAGAAATTGTTCTATAGCATACAGAATATATCAGGAACATAAAAAGCATTTATGGCAGCAAAAGTGAGACAATTTTTGGCCCTGGAGAGCATATTTTCCAAGTGAAGTTGAACAAGGCTTGCAGCGCATCAATCTTAAATTTACATAAAAGGTCAGTCCAACTACAAGTTTTCACACTTATCAAGCTGAGTTTTGATGCAGAAACTATTCTGATCTCAGTAGATGCATTCTGTTGACATGTGGTTAAAGTCTATTTTAATGAGATTTAAAGTTTATATTAATAATGAAGCAAAATGTAAGTACATGGAGGGACATGAATAAAAACAACTTTCTGAAGAATTTAAAGAACATTAGTTGAATTGTGATCAGAAAGATCAGGTTACAGGCTGACACATTCAGTAATGACTCTATTTGTATCAGTAGCTATGGTCTGGAGATAAAAAAAAAACCCAAACAAACAAACAAACAAAAAATAAAACAAAGGAAAAATACTCACAAGAGAGTGTTGTCTGTCTTTAACTGGCCAGTAAGACTATCGGCATGGAAGTGCAGTAGAACATGTCAGGTATCTTTTAATTGATCTCTAGAGAACAGTGACATATAACTAGGAGTAATATTGCAGAAAAGAGAAATAAGTGAAGAAGTATTGGAAAATTAGTACTATTCAGCTTCTTGGTTGAAAATTACCTATTTGTGTTGCCATCTAAACTAAAGAGACTGCCAAAGTTATGCTCCTACCCTTTTGGTTGAGACTGAGACATAGGAACTCTGCCTCTTTTAATGGCTACATTTCAAAGGAACAGTACAGGGTCCTTGAGTTAAACAGCTGTAAAACTGACTAAAGACTTTAAAAAGATTTAAATCTCAAAACACAAAAGACTTAAATCAGAGGCCAAAGACAAAGCTGTCAAATAAGTTTCATTGGGCTACAATGCCAAGGGAGTTTTGGTCATTGCCTCTCAGGATGGTTGGATTCTGGAGGACTCTGAAACTGCCCTGCTGAATATCTCCTCGGAGAGTAGAAGCTCAATGAACCAAAGAGTATGGATTTGCCTTTTTAACTGGGGGAAATAAATCCAAAAGTCAGTGTGTTAGAATCTTAGTGTTGTATGAATTGTTCTGTATACTTACTGATAATAAAATCCTATCTAAGTTCAAAGGCAAATTTTCCTTAGTGAATATTATATGATGAAGTCCTGTCCATAAAAGTGGAAAGGTAGAGATTCTCTCTCTCATTTTTCAGGATTTGGTTTCTTGGAAAAGCTGCTTTTCCTGCCTTAATAATAACACTTCGTATGTATTAGATAAAAGTTGTTTCTATGCATCCTGACATATTACATGAATAGTCTCTGATCAAATATGAAGTCCCAATGGAGCATGGGGTAGTCTTACTGTATAAGGGGAAATCTGTTAAATCAGTGGCAATAGCAAGGCATTAAAGTTCTAGGTCTCTCTAACACTTCAATTGAAAGTTTTATAATTGTCAAAGTTGGGCAGCCAGAATCTTGAATCTGGACCTTACTTGTCTGAATTCATTCACCAACATGCCCTCAAGAGTGTCTTAGGTGCTTTTCTCATTGCTGAGACGAAAGACGCAAAACCCAAATTTAAAGGAAGAAAAATTTACTGTATCTCATAGTTTGTAAAGGTTTCAGTCTATAGTTAGCTGGTTCTAAAGCAGATTGACTTGACAGATAGACATTATAAAGGAGAAATGGTTCATGGCAGGCACCAGGCAACAAAGTAGTAAACAGCAAAGTAGCAGAACAACAGTAACAGCCTGTTTCTCCCTTTGATCCTTCCCAAGCTATGTATCTTGGGGTGACACCACCCACACCCAGGGTGAGCCTTCCTATTATCCACCCCCAGAACTATGTCATACCAATCAGTAATCACACAGCCTTAATCCCAGCATCACACACCCTAGATACAGCCACTTCTGAAAAGTCCCACCTATCACAGCATGATGTTTTGGTGGGACATCTAGACATAGTGATAACAAAGAAAAAAGTACACAAAAATGGAAAAATTAGTTTACTCATAATTTTGCCAAATCAGGAGGCCACCTAGTTTAAACCCTTCAAACATGATGAAGCAATTCACATGAGTGGTAGAAAAAAATCCAGAAAATATGCATATAAGGATTTAGTCAGGCTTTGGCCAAACAACTGACCCTCAAAAAAAAAAAAAATGTTGAAGTCTGGATTTTTTTCTGAAATTTCTTTGGCCCTGGGTTTGGGAATGGAAGTGTCACTCTCAGTGTGACTGGTGAATAGCTTAGTTTCAAAAATTTTAAGTTTTAAAGACAATTTCAACTTTTCTGTGTCATAATGATGAATATAACCTTACTTGTACTAACTAATATGATAGATATAAATTTCAGGTAGTTATTGAAAAAAATGTGACCAGTGCAACTGAAGTAGAGAATTTTTATTTTACTTAGGCTGAATGAATTTAAAGCTGTATTTAAATAACCAGATATGTTTCTTACACTTGTGTGGGCCAAAAATAGTCTAAGTTCTTGTGTACAACAAGAAAAAAATCTCAAGGTTACACTTTGCAGTATGCAGTAAGTAGCTACATTTATTGAAGATTAAAGGTTAGGGAGCAGAAACAGGGAGAAGGCTGAAGGGGAAAAGAGGAATGAAAGGAAAAAGGCATTTGAGTGAAAAGGAAAAAAAAGGTAAAACATGGAGGAAAGAAAAGAGACCTTGATAACTCAGGTTTCTGGTATTTACAGGGTCACACACTACTGACCTGATGTGATGACACTGTCTCTCTCTGATGTCAGCAATCTGTGAAACCTCCTAAATTTAAACCTGGATAATCAATAGGGTGTTCCTCAATTTAAACCCAGGTAACCATTAGAGTGGTGTGGCATTTACAGTTGAAAAAAGGGAAGGGAGTGACTCAGCTCCTTTGTATGTAACTGTGCGGCATTTAGTGGCTACTGTTTTAACAATGCAGGTCTAGAGTTCTGAAAGCTTTCTCAATTTTTAGTATCCCATCTGTAATCTCTGTTTTAAAGACTGAAGAGAAGGACAATAAAGTTTTTGAGTAAAATTTCTAATAAGATTCTTTAATAAAAGTTCCAGTCAAATGTAGTTTACCAAAGGAAACTCTCAATTGATCCCCCAAATAAACCAAATAAATGAATAAATAAACAAGGCCAAAGCGTTCTAGGGCATATCTAGGATTTGTATAAACAATCATTCTTTTGTCTTGCTATGTAGTAGCTCCATTTGAAGTCAATTAACCCAGCTATCTGAATTCGTTTAACTCTTAAGGGCTAATATTTAAAAATGAATTTGAATCTATGATAATTTTGACTGCTGGACAATTTCCAGTTTGGGTTTTTCAGTATGAGCTTTTTGATTAAGAAAATTAAATTAGTATTAACTCATGGAGAGTCCTGTGTTCTAAGTAAGGTACAGATTACTGTCTAAAATGTTTAACAATTGAATGATTTTTCTGCCTTATCTAAGAGAAAGAGATTGATGCTTCAGACTATTGCAATGCTAGGTAAGGATTGGGGTTAGGGAAAGAAACCAAGAGAGTATTAACATATTCCAAATGGTTTACTTTTTCCCACTGATAGTCTCTGATTGACAGTATATTTAAATCTGGATAGCTGGGAACACGTATCTGGAAGACAGATTGAACGTAAGAATCCTTTTGACATAAAAGTAAATATTATCTTATTAAATACTGTAGAAAAAAATCTCAGTATTTTCAAATTGTTAAAAGTTAGAGCCTAGTAAATCTCACACCGCTCTCTAAAGAATAAATAAATGGAAGAACCAAATCCATATTGGTCTACAGTCCAGAAAGCCAAAACATAATATAGGCATTAAAAAACTATATATTTAGAATTTTAGTAGTCAGAATTTGCACAAGAATTCAGAAAAACAAAAGCAGAATTTCTCAGTGGAAACAAGATATGGTCACATTATAAAAGTATTACCGACAATATTTCAAAAAGCACTATATCAAGAAATAATGCTATAGGTAAGTAAGAGATTAATAAAAATATTTTTATGCTAAATTTCTTTTATATAGACACAGGATAACAATCTTGCACAAAAAGGCTATGCATATTTTAATTTCTGTAAGGAACATAGTATTTCAACTAACCACAAATAATACAAATTTTATCCTGCTATGTACATAAATAGAGGTAAGCACAGATACAGAAATATGAAATTTTTTTCCATTTGCTTTACCACCACCATCTGGGATGTTGTCCTTTAACACTGCAATTGGAAAAGTGGCCTGGCCTCTTCTACAGCTATACTCCAGACCATGAGAAAGGAAGAGGGACAGTGAACAAACAGCCTCCTATGTAAGGATGACAACTGAAAGTGGCACAAATCAATTCTATTTGAGTTGCTTCATTGCCTAGAACTGCAAACAGCCAGCTTTAGGTACCAGAAAGGTTGGAAAATACACTTTCTAACCAGATTTTATGTTCCCTTTTAAAACTATCAAATGGGAAAAAGGAAGGGCTGATAATAGGATTGTACTGGAGATAGTTTTTAGTTCCATGGTGGTAAGAAGCATTGTTAAATAATCGGACAATGACTACATGTTTATGTGTATATGTTCACACAGTCATTTCATCTTTTTTTTTTCACATCTGCCATGTCTTTACTTAGTTCCCTCATGCATAAAATGTAGGTCCAGTCATAAAATGATTCATACGTCATAGCTTCTTCACACCCAGTAAATATTCAGCCATATGCACAACTCAGGTAATTAAGGAAGTGGTGGCAAACATCCTGCATTGCTGGGTAGCAGCTTGGCTCTCAGCTGTATCATAAAGTCTCTTGCTGGGCTAAATAGACTCTGAGAAAACAAATGTGTTGGTGGGCAGCATGAGACTTCAAAGCCAGCTTGACTATTTAGTGTTCCAGTACCCAAGCCAACAGTTTGTCTAAGTGCCTCTTTGGGAAAGCAGAACTCTACCTTGGGAGAAAAGTTACATATTTTGCAAGTAAATTTCCAGAAGGAAAAACTATGCAAATATTGCTTGAGATTCTATATTACTTTTCCCTGTTCCTGACAAAGTATTTCCTTCTGGGAGGAATAGTTTTTCAAAGAATTTTGATAGCCAACTTGAGTAAACAAATCTCTCCTAAGTAGTTCTCTGATTTGGAGTTTTTCTCAATCATGTCACACAAATCATTTCTATCCACTTACTCTAAAACTAGCCTGTTGCAGAGACTGAAATTAAGATCCTTTATTGCTTCATTGTTTTAACAATCTTTTCTTTACAAAATGTATTGCCAGAAAACCATTTGGTGACCAACTTCTGTATGAATTTAAGATTTTATAAACAACAGTATAAAAATAATTCAAGTTACAAATTCCACAGGAACATAATTTCTTCTCTTTTTCTCTTGGGCTCACGATTTATCATAGGTGTTAGAATATTACTTTGTTTATAGGAATTACCTAACTTTTTTAATAAGTACCAAAAATTTTTCATACAAAGTAGAGCTCATGAGTAGATGTTGGTGGATATACTTTGTCTTTGGCTAGACAATTTCCTATGTCATATACTTTTGCAGGGCTGGGGGAGCCATAGGCATACACATTCAGAAGACAAGGAGGAGGGCAGGATGGAGTGCTATCCAGTATGCCCAAGACCAATGAATATACATCAGAGTGGTGATTGCTCCATAGTTACCTGTTAGAAATTTCTTCCAGCCTGTGAAACAAAATGAAATGATATAGGCATTAATTATGTCCTCAGCTATTTCAGTAAGATAAATAACCCTCCTTGGCAGTGCCTTTGAGGAGTTGAGAGAATTTGGGCCTTTTCCATGTACTGAGGTTCCCATTATATGAAAAAGTTTCAAAACTGTAACAGGGTTAAACATGTGGTATATTTTCCACGCTTATATTTAAAAAATAACCCACTTAGAAATTGTAGACATGCAAATACACATGCACATTTTTATGCCTATCCCTCATTTGAAGATAAGAGAAAAGTTTGCATCTGGGGCCTGCTGTGAACGTGAGGCACAGGCCAAGTAGTCCTTTGGCAGTTCCTCAGATAAACCTCACCCCTGTTAAAAGCCTGGCTCCAACACTCCTTTCTCTCTGAAGACTTCCCTGATGCTTTGAGTAGACTTAAGAGCACTTTCAAATCTATTAATTTGCTTTCTTTCCCTCCAAATCTTTGTTTGTACAACATTCAAATAACTTAATTATTTGGTTCCACAGCTATTTTACGCCTAATTAAGAAATCCTTGAACACCAGAAAGATGAGTAGCACAGACTATTCCACCTTTGTCAAAAAAAGAAAAAAAAAAGTTCAAAGAATAAATGAATGCATGAATAACTGAATATTGGACCAATGTTCTTTTTCCTCCTCTTTTGTTTGCCAATTCCACTTACATCCTACAAAAGATGATGATGATGTCATGGACAGTTTGCCAGAATAGACTTCTCTGCAATATTCATTGACTTTTACAGATCTAGACAGAGAAAGCTGGAGGGAAGATGGTTAACTGGTACAGGGGAGCAGTAGGATAAAAAAAAAAGTAACTGCTTATTTTTGATAGTATAGTAGAATAGCTATGGATGAAAACAACTCATTGTGCCTTTCATAGTAGTGAGGATTTTGCTTATATTATTTGTTTTTTTTCATGGCAGTACTGGGAATTCAATCATTACATAGTGTATACAGTTTGAAATGTCATACTCAATCCCGTAAATATGTATACTTGCTATATGGTAATTAAAATAAAAATATAATAACAAAAGCAAAAATAAACAAGTAAATTAAAATTTTACTAGACTACTTTAGTATCATCCTGCAAGTGAAAATTTTAATGCAATTTTGTCTCATATGCCTAATTGGCCATAATAACCCTTAAGTAAAGTTAAATGATCCAAAGAAAAATTTCAGGCAGCATAATGGAACATACCAAGATTTGATGAGAGAAAGTTTAAAATCATAATGAAGTATTCATGGTTGATTTTTTTTTTTTTGTACTGGGAATCGAACTGATGACCTCGTGCTTGCCAGGCAGGTGCTTACACCACTGAGCTAAATCCCCAGCCCTAATGAAGCATTTATGAGAAGTATTTATTTATATGTGATAAGCATACACAAACTCAAGACGTGACATATTATGTCTTTATCAGGTGCTCCACAGTGGAAGCCACAACACAATGTGTGGGAATGATTTTATTGTGACTCATTCTGGACCTCACTATATTCCTATACTTAAGAGCTGAATAATGACAATACTGATTTTGTTCATATTAATCCATCTCAGATGAAATTTTTGGATTACTCAATATATTTGCATCCTTCTGTCTTTTCTCTGTTCTTGAATTTTGTTGTATACTTTCTCTTTTTCATAGCCCTCACTTACAATAAAAGCATTAAAAATACCAAATAGCAGAAAAGAAATTTTATGTTTCATAATACAATAGTTTTTCAACACTCTAGAAAGCTAATTTACTAAACAACTGGTATATGTATACTGTGTTCTTTATTGAATACGAGAATTTTTTTCTCTATCTATGAAAGGAACAGAAATCTGAAAAGGCTGAAGTTCAATTTAAAACACAAGATCTGAATATTCTAAATGGCTATTAAATGGAATGAAAATGCTTTCCCTCATTTCTCTTGAATTTTAAAAAAATGTTTTACTCTAGTAAACAGGTATGACTGATCTCTTCCGTATTCCATAATAATTAAATATTGCTCTCATCAGAAGGTGAAAAAAGTAACAATTTTTAGAAATGACTTTATGATCAGTTCTATAAATATCTTTCTTACAATGGTGTAGTGTCAGGGGAACTAGTGAGGGAGGAGGGGAAAAGGAAGGGAAAAGAAAAAGAAAAGAAAAGAAAAAAGAAAAGAAGGAAAAATGGAAACAAAGCTTTTGTAAATAAAGAGGGGAAGAAGGAATGAAGGAAGGGGTAGGGAATGGGAATAAAAGAAAAATTAATGTGTATCATGTACAGGTA
This sequence comes from Dasyprocta punctata, assembly GCA_004363535.1. Classification (NCBI taxonomy): domain Eukaryota; kingdom Metazoa; phylum Chordata; class Mammalia; order Rodentia; family Dasyproctidae; genus Dasyprocta; species Dasyprocta punctata. The sequence continues at coordinate 29,978 of RJWM01011421.1, forward strand.
CAAATTCCCTATGATGAATGTGATCATTTTCTATATATAAAATGTACCAATAAATTTAATTAATTAGAAAAACAAACTGTGTAATGTCAGACTGCCTGGAAAATATCTGACAAGGGCAATACGTTGGACCCATACACATGTATCAACATTAAATTTCATATTTGCAGGACTTCATTCCATAATATTGACCCATTAAACTGACTCACATATTTATTTCATTACTGTGACCTTGACTATATTAATTAATGACAAGAAATGAGCTATGGGTAATATGGAGTAAGTATAATTTTAGCATTTATTGAAATTTTAGAGTAAATTAATTTTTGTAGTTATCATTAGACTGATAGCATGTTTTCTTTGCATCTTTACATACTGTTTGATCAGGAACATGGAAAGGAAAGGAACAACTTTAAAGGATACTTTCTGGCAAAAGAAAAACAGTATTTAACATTTGCACCAGCTTAATCTTAACCTTGTACAGCAGGACTGGTACCCCAGGAACAGTCAGAGTTAAAGATTACAGCAAAAGAGACTTACTATGAAGGGACCAGGAAACAACACTATGGAAGAAAAGAAGAAGTAAAACTCTGATGTAAACTCAGTAAAGTTCAGTTGACCTTCCCTCAAGTTCTGTTGCCTTAGGAAGTAGGAGCTGAACCTGCTGATTCTATTAATGTATTTGTTATGGTTGATACATTGTGTCAATTTGAAGAGTTTAGAAGTTTAACTGAGAGACTCAGCAGGTAGCCAGGATCCTTACTTTGTAAATATTCTCATCAGGTGCAGCATGGGGGCACAGAGATTTTGTGAGTGCTACACTGGCCCTGGAGGGCAAGGATGAACTGTGTGCAATGTAAGGGAGGAAAGGAGGCTTGCTCCTCCCGCTTTGGCTCTAGCTGCTGCCTTGAAGTGTTGCCCCAGTGCCATGCCACCCTGCCTTGCAACCTACTGATTATGAACTGAAACTTCCAAAAACAGTAAGCTAAATAAACCTTTCCTTCCTTAATTTTGGGTGTTGGGTGTTTTGTCCCAGCAATGACAGAAAAGTAAGCAAGACAGTATTTAAATTGTTAATGGATAAGAACTCTCTCCTGGGGTAGACTTGGGTACCCGGTGGCTCTCTGAAGTTTAAATAGCCCAACAAGGACTGACATCTGAGAATTGCTTGTCATCAAGTCTCCCAGACTGGGGAAACAAGTCCTCCATTCTTGAAAGGAAATCTGGGTAGTACAGTGTCCACCACAAGTGGACCTGCCACGTGTTGTCAATTGTCTCCATTTAGAGGCAAAAGAAAAATCTAAGAGGAAATTGTTAGTACTTCAAAATTCATTAAGTGGTATAAACAACATCATTGTATCAACAATATGCTATTATACTAATTGCATTTTCTGTGGGCTATTTTGAATAGAAACTCATGCTATTTGTAGAACAAGCAAGTTAGAGATTAAAGAAACAAAAAGACAAATATAATTATAACATGTATCTCCTTCTAACGGAGTTTACCACAGGTTCAACAGAGTTTACGGAAGATGAGATGGTGTTAAGTATTTTCATGTGGGGCAGACAAAGCATATGAAGTCCAGAAAAATTCAAGTTCACTATAAAATGCTTCATGCATAAAGTTTTATGGGGTTAGATTTTGAAGAAAATAAAGTACTTGGTTATTAATAATAGATATTGTATTGAAGGGGTGAGATACTATGATTTAAGTAAAATGAGCAAAACCATGTGTTTGGAAAGAACTGGCAATGTACAGTCAAAATAAATTGTATATGATGAGGAGAAGAAAGTAATAAAATGATCAAGTTAGAGGACAGAGACAAGCCCTGGCTTCCAGATGTCGAAATTTGAGGTCTTTCAACTATAATGAGTAAGTGTCAGAATTCTCAATTGAGTCTTTTATGTCCTTAGAAAATAGCATTCAAAAAATAAGATAAAATAAAAAATGTTTTGAGATGCACAGTAACCAAGAGAATTCTTCTCTAGGAAACTCATTACAAGGAATTTTCAAGAAAGCTATTCAGTAAAATAAGTAGAGAGCAAGATGGATCACCTTGAAAGAACAAGTTGGTCATATCACTGGTAAATATAAAAATTATTTTCCTAATTTCTTTATAAGATCATTGATGATCACAAGCAAAAACAAACCAGGCATGGCACACATACATGGACTCCTAAGACTAGGGAGCCTGAGGCAGGGGGATCACCACAGTTTGAGGCCAACTTGGACTACATAGTGAGAACCTGTTTAAATGAATGAATGAATGAATGAATGACAAAAAGAAAAAATAACATATTATGAGTTTTATTATATATACATATATATTTACATACTATATAAATAAAAATGACAGCAATAAAATCAAAGGCACTGTTATAAAGTTCTTACATTGTAAGTGAAATAGCAAATTGTGTAATAATTATTCACAATAGAATGCTTTCAGTTATAAAAAATTTCTTAGCCCCAGAATGGTGGTTCCAAAGCAAGGTGATTTCATGGATAATAGGAGCATTATATGGGAACATGCCAAGACTGTTGATTCTCAATGTTGAAACTTGTGGATGTGTAAAACCCAAACACCCATGTTTTAATAGGACATTCACTTATTTATGAAGGATTAGAATAGGTCCCCCTAGAACAGGACTGTAGGAGAAAATTTGAGTGATTCCCCTTCAGGTATTACTATAAATCATTCAAGTTATATTTACTAGTTTAAATACTATGGGAAGACATTTTATAACAAATATGTTCATAACAGTTTGCCCAGTAATTCTTCATCCCTAATTTATGTTAAATTTAAATTTGAAAAGCATGCAATAATAAGTGCACAAAGATGTTTATGGCTTGAAATGTACAATATCAACAATTAGAACTGTGTTCTCAGTAGAAAAGAAATGTTATATCAAGGAAGATATAGTGAAATCATTCTGTGCTTAAAATGAAATGTTAGTCCTATATTGGTGGACATAAAAAATTGTCCAAAACATGTTTTCAATTAAAAACAGATTGCAAAACAGTAGGTGTAAGTATATTCTATTAATGTAATTATGCATCTGTTTAGCTTTGCACAATTATACTTCTAAGTCAAAATCATAATTATAAAACATGAATTTAATATTTGCAAGGAAAAACAGGGCAAATGATTCAACATATAAAATGAAAGTTCTCAAAAGAACACCAACTCAGAAAGTTTCCTATCCAAAGTCAACAGTTTCAAATGCTTTTCTTATTAAGCCTAGAGTCATTGTTTATAAATTCTAAACAATATGCATATATTACTAGGTTTTGGTTAATTGAGTGTAGACAGTATATAATGAATCTCTGACTTGGAAAATAAAAAATTAGCTCATTTGCATTCCCCTTAAGTCATACTTTTCCTCCTCTAAATTTATATAATATCAAATATCTTAAGTTCAATATGCACAGTTCTTCATGTATTAAAAAAAAGTAGCACATAAACTTCCTTTGCCAGTTTCCTCCCTTTGACCTCTTGGTTTTACCAACTTTACCATTATTTTTATATTGAAAAGGTTCAGAACATTTGAAGTTTTATTCTAAAATGATAGCAGGTTTGCAAGTATTGAAAAATATAAATCAATGGCATTTTACATTTTAAAATTATAAATAAAGTTAATTTATACTCAAGCAATTTGATTTAATACCTTGACCCTACAGAGAAGGAAGAAAGAAGTCACCTAATCTCCCTGTGATGCTGAACCTATACCGTGTAAAAAGGGCTGTGTATGGGTAACTGAGTACATCAAGTAATGCCATCATATTTTGATCATAATTTTCTTGAGCAGCTTTTGAAATTTTTCCTGGAGTTTCTGAATTTCTTTGTATTTCATTATGCATCTATCTTTACTTTATACTTGCATAGCCATTTTTAATTAAACTCTTTATGGCATGAAATCCATATTTTTCTAAAGGGCATCCTTGCTAGAGGTCTACATCTTTCTGGTAGAGCATAAAATATTAGCTCTAGGGGCTGACATAGTTAATTGTTAACCTATAGTTTATTTTCCTTGTTTCCATATCTTGTTTAATCTTATATGCTCCTCTTTTTTGGATAATTGTTTTCATTTAATTAGCGTACAAATGTTTTTCTAAGAAGGGTTCAGGAAAGGCAAGCTTTCTGAGATTATACCAATATGAACATTTGTTTTGTCTTTGTTCTTGATATTATACTCAGTCCCTGTAAAATTCTAGGCTTACAATCATTTTCTTTAAGTATACTAGAAACATGTTTGTATTGGTTTCTAATATCTGTTGCTACTAAAGAGAATTTGGAGGATAATTTTAATTTAGTTCCCTTACTAGACGTTACATTTCCCAAAATAATCTCGTGTTGTCCTTGTTGTCCCATAGCGACTTCAGTAGCAACATTTTTGCTATAAAATCATTCATGATTAAACTATAAATTATGTAACTTTTTGGAAATTACCTTAATCTTTGTACATCTGAATGGATTTGACTTTTGTGTGGCAAATTCTCACAGCATTTGACACTTGTATTTGGCATGAAAAGATTTGAAGATTTGTCAGTAATTGTTCTATATACTGTAATTTACGCCATTATTTTACAACACATCCTCTGTTATCTCTTTAATTCCTACTTATTGATTATTGGGTTTCTTAAAATGATCTAATTTATCACCTTTTCTACTATAGCACTTCCGTATTTTTGCACTCATTATTTTTATACTGTGTACAGTTCTCAAAATATTCTTGGCTTTTTTATCATTGTATCTTGAACTGACAATATTTTTTGCCAAACACGTTTTAATCTTAAAGAACTCTCTCTTCTATCTCTGTTTTTCATAAAAAAATGAACTAATCATTTAAAATATACTTTTAGGTTTTTGTAAACTATATATTTACATCTTTAAAAGGATGCTAATTATATTCTTTTGAAAATTATTCTTTCTGTTCTGAACCTCTGCTCCATCTCAGCTTAACTGTACTCTTTATTTGGATGCTCTTTATTCTTATTTTATCAAGTATCTGTCATACCCTGCATGTCTACTCACATCTTAAAGTAGTCTAAATTGATTCATGTTAGCAGTTGGTTTCAGTTGTCTCTGTTGCAGTGAGGCGAAGTTATAGATGATTTTCCCTCTTCTCTTATGAGAAAATTTGGTAGAAATTCTGCATAAGCAGACAGTCACTTCTTCAGCTGATGGTCTTTGCCCATTGTGCATGGCTGAAGAGCAGACAAATGATTATGCCAGAATGCCATAAAGAAATCAACTAGCCAGCCTATCTGGTAAGCCGTGCAAGCTGCAGGGATTCCAGGGAAGGAGAAGTCAGCGCTTCTAGTGAGCCTACAAGCATGTGGGCTGAGAATCAAATACCGTGCTCCCCCCACCCCGCTCCCATAAGCAACTAGCTGGTTTAGAGGACAGGCTGAGTTGATAGCAACTGAGGTACATAAAGCAACTAAATGCTTGAACTGTTTGGTTGATTTTTCAGGTCTGGAGCCAGCGGTCTGAGCATCTCTTGGGAGAATGACAGTATGCAATATAGCAAATATAGGGGATTTCCTTCTGTCTTGTCTTTGAAGTCCAATATTGTTCTCACTGTTTTGCTTTGTTCTGATTAATTGTTTTGCTTTATTCAATATTCTGGGTTTTTTTGTTGTTGTTTTGTTTTGTTTTGGTTTGGTTTGATTTTGCTATACCTGATGGAATGGACAACTATTGTGAAGATAGCAAGATATACTATAGTAGCTATTGTTGTTTTCTTAGTATCCTGCTTTGAGCTTCTGTGCCGGTTTTGCTGCTTTATTTTGATTGGCTTTGTTCCATAGTATCCTGCTTTGAGCTTCTGTGCCACTTTTGCTGCTTTATTTTGATTGGCTTTGTTCCATTTTGTTTTGTTGGATTTTACTATCTTTAAGAGAGAATTTAAAAAAAAAATAAAAATTACGCTAGAATGTTCTGTGTTTGCTCAGACAAACTGTTAACATTAAAAACCCAACTCTTCCCCAGTGTACATTTCTCTGACTTTTGCCTGAGGATAAAGACTGCTGTAAGTTACACAGCATTTAAATCCAAGAATCATTGCTAGCCATCAAGACTCTTCTTCAGTGGGTACTTTGATCAGCCTTTTTCAGTCAAAGTAGTGTGTCTGCTGTTCTTTTCCAAGAATTCTGTGTGGACTCTCCAGTGTTATGAAAACAAATCTACTTTCACTGTGTCTCCTGTAGGTTATCCTTCTATTTTGATTCAATTTATATGTCAACACCTTCCCAACTACTTTCCATTTTCCACAAATTTGAGTACAGCTTTGATAAATCAATGAGATCTTACTTTGTTCCCTGCACTGTCATGCATTTAAACACACTTATACTTTATATTGACATTTCAACAGGACTGGAGAGAGAAGAAGAAAAAAAAAGCATGTTATGAACTACTGCTTTCTTATAAAGGAATAAATTAGCATTTGGTGAAAGACTGTCCTATAAGAACAATATGTGCTAAAAATTTATGAAACATCATGTTCAGTGTATTACAAAGTCTCTTTATGCTGGGATTTCTTAATAGCAATATTTCAAAGTTTATTTTCAACAATATGCAGGGAATTTAAAAAGCTACTCTCCTCCCATGCAATGCTTATTGGACACACATGTTTTTATGCAATAGGTCAAAATGATTAGACTAATGAAATAAAATCCAGCTCAAGTTTGTATAGAACAAGAATTTTCAAATTTATAAGATAGTATCAAGTAAGCTCAGTAAAGTATAAAGAACTTTGAGGGTCTTGGCATTTTATGCAAGATACCAATTTAGTAAATACTTTTGTTAGTTCAACCAAAGTACTATGATTTACAAAATTAGTATTTTACTAATTCTATAGAGTTATGGATATGTTTCATAACAGTTCTTTTTATTCCATAAAAAAAATAAAGCTAAATGGCAGAATGGATAACCTCTGGTGACTTGCTAATTCCTTTAAATAATAATCCAAACTTTGGGTTTGTGCTTAAACTCCCTGCACTGTTTTGAGATACTGTGAAAGTAGTTTCTTTATGAGATTTCTGTTTAGATTGGAAATTCAATGAGAAAAACTGGTTGACAGTATTTCAACATTTCTAGCTCCCGCTTCGCTTATTATCCAAAAGCACTGAGGGATCAACAACAAAAATGTAGGGAAAATGGAATTTTGATTTAACTCTTTTGAAGTTCTAAAGAGTTTTTGACTCAAGAAAAAATTCAAAGAAATGATTGAAAGCAGCTTTAGCATGCGTATTTACTTCATTTTGTTGCACTTACAAAACACCAACAAACTAGAAACAACTGATAAAAACTGCTCAAATATTATGTTCAAATTAATGTTAACATTTAAAATAAAATGCTTAAAGTAAATTTTAAATCTGATAAGTAATCTTATAATGCATTACATGCCAAATACTTTAGATAGATCACATTTAAATTTTAGCAAATATTTGTCTGAAATGGGAATATTACTAGATTTAGTTTATTATGATCTCTAACTGGCAAACTTTTTAAAAATAAAAATACTAGAAACATAGGTATTTTTGATACTGACTGCAAGGTTCTCTATGTGTTGGAATATTATTAGACAAGTAACAATGATTGTTAAATTGTTATTAAAAGTGTTTGGTAGAGGTTGCAATCTTGAGTACTTTCATCGCTCACTCTAACAAAATACAAAGAAAATTATCCAGAAGAAAATATAATTTTTTTCACTCAATACAAGAATTGAAAAACAAGATAAATAGCAATATCACAAACAATCACCACACCAAAATCATAGCATAGACATCTCTGTAGCTCTTTTTTTTTTGTTGTTCTGTTCACTGCTAGTAGAACCTCATGCTCAAACATAACAATTGCATACATTATCTTAACTCAGCCAGCTACTCTAAATCGTGTTTAGTGATGCAGTGTTGTGGTGGTGGTGGTGGTTGTGGTGTGTGTGTGTGTGTGTGTGTGTGTGTGTGTACTATTTGTAGATATTGTTCTTATGTACTTTTGTGATACATTTTTTTCTTTTGTGGTACTTCTGACTTAAAAGTTTTTACATATTTCATAAATTTTAAAGACTGTGGTAAAATATGATTATGCCAATAATACAAATGCCTCTTTTATGACAGAATTTTTTGTATTTAGAAAAAATTCATTGTACATTATTGACAAGGCCAGGTTTCACACAGCACTACCTGCGCCAGTCTACTTTGCTTTAGCCAGTTTGAATAGCTATGGTTTCTAAAATTCATTTAATTCTCACAGTATTGATTCCTTATTTCCTTCTTTTGGAAATTAGTCTGATTTACTGAATGCATTTCTGCAAAGACTTTAACAAGGAAAAATGCCTTTTTTATTCAATTTGTCAGTACCATATTTTGGAACACAGGTGTCATAAAAGAGAAAAATCCATTGTTTAACTCTTTTAATACAGAAATATACAAATAATTCATTAAAATATTTCAACTGGTTTACCATGTGTCTAGAATTTTGAAAATAGCAGATGTTTTTATCATTTATGTTTTCCTCATTTACTACTCACAATAAGTTAGTAAAGTATAAGTCTTGATCATAAATATAAAGAACACGAGACATAGTTTATGTAGTTTTTCTATGCATTCACTGGTTAATAGTTTGAAAGTTAGAGCTTAAAATGAGCCCTGATTAAATCAAAAGCTAAAATATTCCTTTAATGGAGAAGGTTTCCATGTTGTAGCAATTCTCAAACATTTCTAGTTGATGTTTCTGATTTTGGCACCAGCAGACCATGGACTGAAACCTCTGAAATAATGAACCAAAGAAACCTTTCCTCCTTTAAATTGTAGGTTTCAGGTATTTGGTTCAGTATTAGGACAACTGACACACTATCCTTTTGAAACCAGCTATGAGAATATTGAAAAGCAATACCTAAAGATGTAAGGTAGTGTATATGAAGATAATTATAATAAAAATATTATAAGAAAGACAAATATATCACTAATACAAATGAAAGTCATAGTTTTCTTGTGGCCTCATGGAATCTGTGATGGAATAGTGTCAACAAATCTATCTGCACAGGAGAGTTAGGTGGAATGCCATCATATTCCATGGCACTCAGGAGGACATGCCTATATTCAAGGTCCTCCATGAAAGGTTAGTATGGTAATGTCATAGTTTGTGTCTGGATGTCCCCCCAAAACCTCATGCAGTCATGGAGGTATGCTTTTCAGAGGCAAGCTTCTAGAGTTTATGATTGATTCATGATCCAATGCTGGGATTATGGATATGAGTGCTACAACTGCCCTGGGAGGGAAAGAGGCTTGTTCTCTCTCTTTTCCCCTTTTGTCCTTGTTGCTTTTGCTGTCTTCTGCCGCCCATGAACTGTTATTCCTCTGCTATACCAACCTGCCTTGAAACCAGCTGATTATGAACTGAAACCTCCACAAACTGTGAGCTAAATAAAACTTTCCTTCCTTAATTTTGGGTGTTGGTGTTTTAACTCAGCAATGAGAGAAAAATAACCAACACAGGTAGTATCACTGTTTGAGTACCTGACACTACTGTAATTTGAAAGCATTTTAGTGGTATCAAGGAACAAGCAGAGAGAAGTAGTTAAAATGACTTAGCCTAATGAACTATATTGTCAGCCTGATTCACTCATTTGCTGTGATGCTTTTAGCAAGTTTTTAAAACTTTGCTTGCTAATTTGCCAGCTAAAACTTTGATTTCTTAGTTATTAATAACAAAATCTATTTGTACTAGATTGAACATAGTCATCTAAAGACATATCTCCAAATCCAAATACCTAGAAATTACCAGTGTTATCTAATTTGGAAAAAGGATCTTTGCAGATATGGTGAATTTATGAATCTTGAGATTTTCCCAGACTATTAAGTTCAGTGACAAGCATGCTTAAAAAAGAAACACAGTGTGATAATTTGAGCTAGATAGAAAAGAGAAGGCCATGTGAAAGTGAAGGTGACTGGAAAGATGGAACAAAAAAGATTAGAAATTTCTAGAAGCAACAGAAACTAGAAGAGGCATGGAAGGATTCTCCTCTTGAGACTTCAGTGGAATCACACACAACTGGGGACTTCCAGCCTCCAAATCTATGATAGAATAAGTTTTTGTTCTTCTGAGTCATCAAGCATGTGATGATGTTATAACAACTACAAAAAACTAATATGCCATTTTATATGGCACAGTATATGTGATAAATACTATTACAAATTATTTTTAAGGCACTAGGATAAAGATGAGGCCTATATGAACAAACAAGAAAGTCTTTCACTTTGCTCAAACTAGAGTATTTCACTTAGTGTTTCAAAGTTGGTTTTGTTAAACAATTGTTTATATTGGATTCATAATACATTAACCATTATGCATAGTTCTGAGAACACAAAAAATAAATTCAGTAGTCCTTGCCCTCATCGACTTCTATGGTGAATGAACATAAGAATATATACTTGTGTATTTCAAGTGTGTATTTCAAATGTCATACTAATTTTAATAGCAGAGAGAGATATAAAGTGGTTTAGAGAGAAGACAAAGGACAAAGCCTAGCCTGGTTTTGGGAAAAGATCAAGAAAAAGCCTTCTAGAAGATATAAGGGGAGATCTTATCTGAGTTGGGAACAATACATTGTCCTTGAAAAGTTAGATCACAGAAATGAGTACCAAAAGGACTCTGTTGAAGTGCCTATAAATAAGTTTTTTTCTAAATATTGATTTTTTTTGTTCACACATTGCTAGCTATCTATTCTAGTCTGAAAGTATATTTAAAGTATTGACTCCATTCCAAACATCCTAATTGAAAATGTAGCTTTAACTATGTGTTTTGGCATTGTTCTTTTTTTTTTTCCTTCACAGTGAAGTTCCAACAGTACAGTAAATACATGAATATTTATATGGTAGATATATGTCATTTATTGGTGATGACTGTGAATGTTTCCCACTATGAGCTTAGACAATATATTTATCAAAAGTAATTATTGATCACTACTGTGTGCCAGCCAGGAGTATTTCAAAGTGCAACTACTTGTAATAAACAATATGAGAAACAAAGATATTTATTTTTCTAGTATATTATGAAATGAATATTTCATTCTATGAATAAGAGTATGGCATCTAATATATTAGATAAAATTGTAAAACTACATATGGGATATTTTCCATACAGAAATTTGAATCCAGTAGCTTGTATTTCTTTCTTTTAATATACAAGATTTAGTTAGTCAAATGTACTAAGACAGTACAAATAGAAAGGGTAAATATACTTTACCAAAATATAATAAAGTCATTTCTTAAAATTTTAGATGTGTAATAGGGAGGCATTGTAAAGATCATTTGCAGAACACCTTTCTCATTCTCTTAAAAATATTTTTAGGAGTCAAATAATCTGAAATATTGTATTACATAGAAAGTTTTATGATTTTACAATACTGAAATACTGATAGAGCTTTCCAAGATAGAAAACCAATAGAATATATAAAGATAAGTAGAAGTAGATTTATATGAGAGATTGATTCACATGATAATGAAATACGGAAAATCCTACAGCCTGTCATATATAAGCTCCTACATACAATACTGTAGAAAACTGGTGGTATAATTCAAATTGGAAATAGTGAAACCAATGGTATACATCCCTATTTGAGCCCAAATATCTGAGAACTGGGAGATCCATTGATAAGGGACTGAAGAAGGTGAATGTCCCAACTATAGAGAAAAGAACAAATGCACCTTTTCTCTTCTTTATTGTTCTATAGGTGTGTATTAGGCTATACACACCCACATCTGTATAGATAATCTTCTTTACTCAGTTTACTGATTTATTTGCTAATCTCTTCCGGAGATTCTCTAAGAGAAACATCTAGAAATCATTTTTATCTAGCCATCCATTTGTCCAATCAAGTAAATACGTAAAACTACCAATCAAGTGAGACAGGGAATTTGGATATGACAAAGCTGGCTGGGGAAGTGGGCATGATCCATTAATTACAAGGTCTCAGAACACATGTGCAGAACAGTTTCCAGGGTCTTATGTATGGGTTTTTTGTGAGAATGCAAGTAGGTTTTCAGTGGGATGGCCTGGAATTGATGTCAGACTGAGGCTTGGAATCTCTGCACTGTCTCTCAGAATCCATATGGAGATGTTCTTGTGGGTTTCCTCAAAATTTGGACATAAAAGGACAGAGACACCAAGAAAAGCTTGTTATTATGACTTTCTTCATGATAGCCCTGCCCTGTATCCTCCAGAGTGTACTTTTATCTTGCTTTTTCCTCTTTTACTCTGTCCAAGGTCACTATGCAGGGCCAGTTTTTCCCTAACCCTTCACTTTTACCTTTTCAGGTAAAAGTTGATACCACTTTTTACTTGTCTCATTTGATTCTTTGCTCAAGATGAGAAGAACCCAAAATCTAACTCTGGATGGAGGAAAGCAATCCAAAACCCAGCAATGTTTATTTCACAAGCTGCTTTTTGAAGGAACTACTCAATAACAACAGTTCTTACCAATAAAATGAAAAATTAGCTATATATACAGAGTCTGAAAAAAAAGTGTGCACACTTCAGGAAAAGAAAAATAGTATGATGTTTTTCAACAGATGGTGTTACTCTAATATGGGGAACCCTAGAGGATGTCATATATTTCAGAAAACCCACTACACTGCCAGCCCTTAGAGAAGAAATTGAAAATGCGTGTGAAGCAATCTCAGTGACCAAGGTTACCCAAGCAGCAATGTGCTGTGCTAATAAATGTTCAGAAGTTAATGGCCACCACTCTAAATATCTCTTATAATTGTGGAGGTCAAAAGTAACTTGTATTAATCTCATGATGCCTCAATAAATTTAGTATTAAAATTTTTGTATAAGTTTTTATTTACCTGAAGTGTGCATACATTTTTTGACAGATCCTGTATATATATTATATTTCTGTAAATGCTTCATAACATGCATAGAGAAGAATCAATACAAATGACAAATGAAAACTCAGTCAGTGAATGAAGACTCAGATTAGCTCAAACAAGATTATCTTTCCTGACAAAATGCGCTCCAACAAATACAAATTTCATTCCTTCCTGCAAACTTGGATGACAGTGAATTACAATTGGATAAAATATTTAACTATAAAGTATTAAACCATAAAAATGTTAGAGGATACCACACATGAATTTTTAAAATACAATCTTTAGTTGGGAGAATTTTCTAATCATGTTTTAAAAACTAAGAATCATAAATGCATTTAACCACATAAAAATTTAAAATTTACTGATTCTTCAAATGACCATTACAAATCACTCAAGCTCATTATTCATCATGAAAAGTTAAAACTGAAAATGAGAACCATTGCACACCTAACATAACAGTCCAACTTAAAAAAAATCGACAATTCTAATTGTGGATATAAATCTATTAGAAGTTTAATACATTGCCAGTTAGGTTTAAATTTGTACAAGTTCTTTGGGAAACTACAACATTATCCTACACATTTGATAAAATGAAAACCCTCCCAATAATTCCACTTGTAGTATGTATCTAATGGTGAATTCTGGAAGGATGCAATAAAAGCCATGCATAAGCATTATTATAGCAACATTATTTTTAACAGTTCCAAATTATAAATAATTCAAGCTTTCATTAATAATAATTTGAACAACACATTTTGAAATATTTAAATGACATATCACCTAGTATCTTTGTTGCTTATCTCACTGAGATAAACGCAATACCCACAAGTTAAAGGCAGAAAGGTTTATTTCAGTTGACAGTTTAAGGCAGCGTGGAATGGTGGAGCATCACAGAGGAAGAACAGTCTATGACAGGACAAACGTGAAGCAGCAAAAAAGCAGCAGCAGCAGTGAGCTTGCCTTCTTTCTCCACCTTTATGTTACATACAGGTTACAGGCATATTAATTAGCGCCACCCACACCCATGATGCAGCTTCCGTAATCTGTATCCAGAACCATGCTAACCCAATTTAGTTATTGCACACCCTTCATATCAGTATCACACATCCTAACCCGTCATCACACATTCATGACCCAGCCATCTCCCAAAAGCTCCATCTATGAGTGTATGAGTCTTGTGGGGAGATGGATCTGGATACTAGTCATAACATCTAGTAGGAATATGAATGAACTGTAACTTCATGAAATAACCTGAATAGATTTCATAAACTAAATTTTGAGCAAAAGAATACAAATACAAAAGAGTGTAAGTTACTTATTGTTGGTATTGGAAGGAGCAGGAAGGTATGGTATTTAGGAGGAAGAACACAGAGGTGAGGGACTTTTCTGCTGTTGGTTACATTCAATTTCAAGGCCTGGCTATTGGTTAAATAGCTGCATTTACTTTCTAATTACTTGTTGAACTATGTACTTAAGACTTGTGAACTCTTGTTCATATACTCTAAACTTCCATTACAATGTTTTAAAGAATGTTCCTTATGGTTATAGACTGCATTGTGTACGCATTGTGTACGTATGTCGAAGATTTAACCCCCAATATGACTGAATTTGAATACCAGGACTTTTGAAATGTAACTCAGCTATATGAGGCTACAAGTGTGGGGCCCTGATTCTAACCCAATGAGTGTCCATATAAGAAAAGAACCATCATGGACACTCGTACCAGGGGAAAGTCCATGTAAAGATATGCAGTGAGAAGGCAGCCTCCTCTGAGACGAGGAAGAGTCCTCAGGAGAAATTATACCTGCCAGCTCATTTCCAGCCCACAGAACTATAAAAAGATAAATTTCTGTTGTTCGAGCCACTCAGTTCTGAGGTATTTTGTTATGCTGCAGCACCACTGGGAGATGATGAAATAACCAAAAGAAAAATATCTCAATATGACATAAAGAAGTATATATTCCTATAATATTATATATAACACAGTATATTAATATATGCATATACACAAAATGAAAGCTAAAATATGTAACCTAAACTAAGGATATTATTTCTAAGAGGAGAAAACATATTTATATAATAATACAGTAAGTATTCAAAAGCAACTTAAAAAGCACTTTACTATGTGTGAAGTACTGTTCCAGGTTAATACACATTACTTCATTGAATTTTGTAAGATCTCTGTACAGTATTATCTTGGTCACTTGATTGTCACTGAGATACAATAACCAACACTGAAACTGACATAAAGGAGGATAGGTTTATTTTGGCTCATATTTACAGTCAATGCCTGGTTGGCTCCAAGGCAAGGATGGCATGACAGAGGGGCAGAACAGAGAAGCAGCTCAGGGAATGACAGAAAGCAGAAATAGAGCCAAGGGAGGGAGAATATAGAAAGAGAGATATATCTTTTGACGCCATGGCCCTAGTGACTTGCTTTTTCTGACCAGGTCATAACTCTTATTAGTAAGGAAACTATAATGACACTATAATTCAATCACTTTCTAAAAGTCTCCTTATGAATAAATGAGGATTTAGGAAGGACATCTAAAATATAACATTTCCCCCCTCGTCCCAAAAGACTCATGTTACTCTTTTATGTAAAATGTATTTATTTCATTTCTAAAATGCTGTAAAGTCTAATTCCAAAGTCTTCTCTGAGACCTAAGGCAAACTCTTCATCGTGAGCACCTGTAAAAATCAAAAAGGAAGTTAAACACTACAGCTGCACAATGGCCCAGGGTAAACTTCTCCATTCCCAAAGGAGGCAATAGGGGGATGGAAACTAGTGAGACAAAAACAAGACTGAAATTGAGCTAGGCAAACATTAAGTCTTGTAGTTCTGTGTCCAGCACATTATAGTGAGATGTGAAAACCAGTTGAATTAGACAACCGTACTTCTACAACCTTACCTATGACTGTAGCAGTCATGAGTTTGCCCTTTTCTTGTGGGCTTTCCTCAGGTGTTCCACATTCCTGGCTTCTCCAACTTCCTGGAGCCTCATGTTTGCACCTTCTTCTTCACTCTCATAACTTTATACAGTCTGTCCCAGGCCTTCTTCTGAAATCTGAGTAGAATCATCCATGTATCACAACTCTTATATTCTATATCCCCATAAAACCAGCACCACATGGATGATGCCAAGTTGTGCTGCCAACTAGAGCAGAATCTGGGGCCTTTTGCATCACAGTCGCTGAGTCTCTGGATAATTGAGCTCTATGAAACAAATGCTTGGAACCATTTCTCTTAGTGACCCATCTCCAGTGTGGTTCCCTGAGTCTCTCTTCTCAAATGAAAGCTGTATAGCCTTGCACCCTTGAGCTTTTGATGGATGGGGTCTTGCTGATTCTTGGAATACCTCAAGGCATCATATCTATTGTGTTGTTGTAAAATATAATATTACCTTCCTTTTTGGAAACTATTTGATTCACAAACAAAAGCATTGAGCAAAATTTTATGTTTCTTTGCAAACTCTGCATCAGGCGGTAACATGACTACAGTCATTTTTCCCACATGAAGACAAACATGATCATCCTTTCAAGAATTATGGAGTGAATTAAGTTCATGAACTAAGGTACTACTGTGCTTGAATTCTATTTAATTCTAATCTTTTTAGCAAACAAACTCTCCTGTGCCCTAACTCCGCAGGTGCTTTTTTCTGGCAAAACTCAAAATTTTCAAAATCATTCAACTCTGCCCTTTGCTCTTTATTTTTTATGTAGATCTAATTAAAAGCTCTAACAGTATTCATATCAAAGTCTGAAAATTGGGTTGACTTAGAATTTCCTGTACCACATTAACGAGTCTGCCACTCTTAATCTCAGTGTGAGGCAAACTCTTGAGACATAAGCAAATGTAGATAAATTTTTCTGCTAGAGGAAAATACATTTGGTTTTCAGTTGTCAGTGGAGGACTTGTTCCCATCTGAGTCCTCCTGAACCTAATCTTTTCCATTTCCATTTTTATCAGCTTTGTGGTCTTCTGAGATCTAGCCAGAATCTCACATTGAGTTTAGTTCACAGTGCTCTAGGGCTGGTTCTCTCCAAAACTTTTCAAACTCCTTTTGAGAAATATTTCCAAAGACTTTTGAACCAAAATCTGTCTTAGAAAATTTCCTTAGTGCTGGAACAAAATATCCAATACTTGTAATTTAAAGTAGAGATTTACTTTGGCTCATGGTTCAGTCCAGAATCAACTGGCTCCAAGCAGGATGTGATGGTTGAGGGGCATGGTGGAGGAGAGGTACTCATGGCATGGAAGACAGGAAGCAGATTGTTGAGAGGGGAGCTATGAAGGGATATATACCATTCCAGGATACACCCCAGTGACCTTTCTTTTCCAACCATACCACAGCTCCCCAAATAAAATCAGTATAATGTGCCTATCACTTTCTAAATGTTCTGCCTATGATCACATTAGGTTTTTAGGGGGCATCCAGTTATAACCCATAACAAGTGTATATTAACAGCTTTATTTTATGGATGAAGAAGCTGAGATACAGAAGAATCGACTACCTCATACGGTCTTTGAATCTGTTGACGAGTGAAGCAGGGATTCAGCTGAACAGGTTGACTCCACAATTTATACTATGGACCAATATTCTCACACCAAATGTGTATGTATAAACACTAAAACACCATTTTTCACCTATGAGACATGCAAAGATTAAAACACACTGATAATGCCCAATATTGGCATTCTAGTGCATTTTTAGCAGGATTGTAAATTGATGTGAGCTTTTTAGAGGGCAATTTAACAATTTATATTGAATTCTTTTTTTAATCACACAAGAAACAATGTATGGACATGGGTATTTATCACAGTATTATTAATAACAACAAAATGTGATACAATGTAAATATTCATCAAAACAGAACTGGTAAGATAAATTATGATATATTCTTCAAACTGATGTCCTGCATTAATTAAGCATAATGTAATTGTTCTACATTTATTGACAAGAAAAACTATCTATAACATTGTTCCGTGTTCTTCATATTTTCTTCTGGTTGACATATTATCTTTCAAAGTCTTTTTTCAAATCATTAAAGATAGTTTAAAAATTGAATTTACAACGCGAGCGCAAGGCCGGCCTGAGCTACACAGTGTGACCCTGCCTCAAAAAACCAGGGCTGGGAGTTTGGCTCAGTGGCTTAAGCGCCTGCCCTGGCAGGTGCGAGGTTGTGAGTTCAATCCCCAGTACTTCAAAAAAATAAAAAATAAAAAAATAAAGAATAAATAAAAATTGAATTTGCTTTCACTGGTACTACAGTTCATTTATTTCTTCAAGAAATAATTTATTGCGGCTCCACTATGTGAAAACATTATAATAGGTTTTGAGAATTCCACATTGAGAAAGAAAAGAAGTTCTTCACAAAACTTTCACTACTAAGGCCTGTAATACCAGAACTCAGATGGCTGACATAGGAGGATGCAAGTTGAAGAGGAGTCTGGACTGTATAGTGTGTTGAAGGCCAGCCAGGAATACATGGAGACCATAATTTAACAAATCAATAATCTCCAATCACTAAAGATGTTCAAATGTATCTGAATGACAAATTGAAACAGACCATTCATTACAGAGTATAAATTCATTTTTAATGATTGAGTAAAAAGATTTTTAAGAATCTTTCCATGTCTGAGAGTCTCTGAATCTATAAAGAAAGACACAGGAAAAGCAATTTAGTTATGGCTTAACTATAGAGTTATAGCTTTAAAGTGTAATTTTAGAATGGTCAAAATTTAATAGCTTATTCAATCATTAAAATTGTAGGTGTCTCACTGTGAAATACCTACATGTGTGGGATATTCTTTTTTTCCAAAATGAGACAGAAGGAGAAAGTTAATAGGTTAAAAAAAAGAAATACATCCTGGTATTTTGTATAGATAATTTTGCAGTCATCTTTTAGAAAAAGGTAAGTTACTTTTAGTTTAGAATTTTAATAACAGGATTTTTGGAATAAAATAATCACCAATCAAAAGGTTCATTGGCATTATCAACATAAAATAATTATTTCTTTCTTCTTTTTCTTTTTCTTTCTTTCTTTCTTTCTTTCTCTTTCTCTTTTCAAAAACTTGACTTTATTAATGGAGGAGAAATTCTGACTGTTTCTTAGTATGTTAAGTAACAGTGGCCACCAGAATGAGGTCTTCAGAGTCTATTAATATTGTTTATAAAAAATGATTCCAGGACTGGGATCCAGTACTGAGCTAGCACTTTACATAGTATATACAAGGCCCTTGGTTTGATTCCTAGCACCACACACACACACACACACATAACAAATGTAGTTTAATTAAAATATTGATATATTCATGTAACTATATTTTAGTGAACATTATTCAGTGTTACTTTGGCTAAGAAATAAAAGATTTAATAGCTTTCTACCCAGTCCTGTTCATTCTTCAAACTATTCAAAAACATTATTCCACATGCTAAGGATTACTCTGAGCATGAAGACACAAACAACACAAAATAGCATCTGCCATCATGGAACTTTGGCTTGAATGATGGAAATACAAAGTTACCAGATAGAGTTCTCTTGGTTATGTTTTAAAGCAACCCAAGTATAACTCCCATTGCTTGATTTGTTACTATGAAGTAAATGTGCAGAATTCATTATTTTATGATTTTTCGTAAACTTTTAGACAGGCATAAATGAGATAAGGCAGAACTGAGATATTGGCTCTAAAGGTGAACTGGATCACACTGCATGGGGCAGAGCTTGCACTAAAAATCTTGCTGTCTCACACACCAAATCTCAGATGGTTCCCACTATTACTTTTATCTTTAAATTAACTAAATATTTTTACCTGAAGTGTTGTCATTTAAATATGATTCAGCACTGGATATATAGAAGCTCAGTGGTAAAGCACTGGCCTAGAATGTACAAGGTCTTAGGTCCAATTCTCAACACAAAAAATTAATTTAATGTAACTGTAGCTGTTGATATACGTCTAACTAAAAAGAAAAATTATCTTCATTTTCTCGACAATAAATGCTAAAAAGAAAAATTATCATTATTTTTTCCATTAAAAAACTTTTACTCACATTTTGGAAAAATTTAGATGCTAAAAGTTAAAATAAAAATTGCATGCAATTACAAATAGTGAGTTAACTAGTAGTAACAGTTTGACTTACATGCTACTAGATATGTAACTATAGTTATATAATTTATAATTTTAAGTATAAGTAATGTTTTATAATCTGTTTTTCCTCTTAGACATAGTCTTTCTATTTAAATAAAAATAGCTCATTGTGTCATTTATAGTAGCATCATATTACTTCATTTCATTGGAGCCTGTCATTTTTCTATTAAAATAACTAAGCACATTCAAAATAAATAGCTACTTCTGTATTTCATAAAAGTTTTTGTAGAAGAATTATCAGTTAAAAGATATTAACATTTTCATATTATTAAGCAAATTGTTGCTCTAAATGTCTGCACCTATTTACACACTTAACTGCAATGTATAAAACCGCATGCTACAATTCAGTAATTACAGTATTTTTACTTGTCAACTTGATGTGACTGCTGTGGTGTGTAATTTAACATTTTGTACTAATGTCATTCAGAAAATATCAAGTTTGGATGTCTTTTACTGTGATGACTGCTAAGCGCTGAAGATGCAACAGCACACAGAGCTAGAACTCAAATTTAATCTCACTAAATTTGAGCTCTGATCCAAAACAAAATCAAGATGTTGCAATTGCTTTTGAAGGGACCTCCACGCTCAGAACAAGTAGTATGATGTGCTAAGAGAATACAGAATAAAGGCCTTGAGGGCCCACAGGCAATGGCTCTTTTAGAAAGCAGAAATGAAAGGCTAAAAAAAAAAAGTCGCTCGGTCAAAGACACTTCGGGAATGCTGACTATAGAAATTTTCAAGATGAGGGAAATGTAGGACTAAAAGATCTGTTAAAGAACTGGGAGGAATTGGTCTAATTGTGTTGCATAGTTCTTGCTATACCATAAATTCCCATATAGTGGGCCATAGAGCTCTGATCATTGCAAACAAAGTACTACCTAATGGACCTACTTAGATCAAATCTCCCTGCTTTCTTCCTTCATCAACTCCTGTTTTAAAACCTTTGCCTTTGTTTTCCCCTTGATGTAATGTTTTTCCTGCTGGTTTGTCTCCTTTCAAAAGTACACAAATTTTACTTCATTTGAAGCCTATCCAAACCACCCACTCTCTATCATGTTCTACCCACAAATTTTGGGTTATTTTTTCTTCACTGTACTTTTCATTGTCATATTACATATTTATTTGCTTACTTATATTTCATTATTCCTATTTTCCTGAATATTAAATCAATCTTATCAGAAACTGTTTCCCCCTTCTGTTTTCCCAGACAGGGGAAAAACAGTACTGAACAACAAACAGGTTCTTATTAAATATTTGTTGAGTGAATGATTATAGCACAGAGAGATTGGAAAAAGGACATGAAAATACAATGAGAGGTAACTGCCTTTAATCCCAGCACTTGGGAGGCTGAGGCAGGTGGATCATTCTGAGTTCGAGACCAGCCTGGGCTACAAAGTGAGCTCAAGGCCAGCCTGAACTGCATAGTGAGACTCTTTCTCAAAAAATAGGGCTGGGGATTTAGCTCAATGGTTTAAGCACCTGCCTGGCAGGAGCGAGGTTGTGAGTTCAATCCCCGGTACCACAAAAAAAAAAAAAAAAAAGAGGGAACTAATAAACTCTTTAAACTAAAACAAAATAAAATTCTGTCTTGAGGTAAAATGACATAGGAGAGAGTTATGGAGTAAAAACAACTTGCAAGGAATTGTTGACCAGAATGACATGAATGAAGAGAGAGAGCAAGAAGTCATGGAGGAAGCCAGGATTTCTAATCACTGATATGACATCAAGAAATGTTGGGATTACTGTGAGTTGACTCAGTTTTTGAAATAATTTCTGGCATACATTTATAGATTAACATTACAGAGAATCTTAGACCAGAGTCTTCGAATATTGGCATATACAATTGTTTTTTCCATACTGAATTATATTGCAATCCAGTATTATATTGTAATCCAGTATGGACAATTTATCTAAAACTGTACCTTGATTTAGTACAATTGTCTCACATGTATTATATATTCTTTGGCTTTTAGTCTGGTTTTTCATATGTATATATGAAAATTAACTTTTTAAGATCATATAAGATAAATAAAAGTGATGCTGGAAGAATGAAAGAGTGGTGGAGAGAAAGAGAAAAAAATGAGATGTGTTACATTCATGCACCAATTCCCTACAGTGAAGATAACTGTCAAGTGCTTTTCCCTATCTTTCTCTCTATATATAAAATTATATGCTTCTCACATGAGGCTCATAGCTCTAAAAATATTCCAATGTTTGTTTCCTAGTACAAGTACACACCTTATATACTTGATATTTCAACTATCAAATTTGAAATTTAACATTGACACTACTTGATGGTTTGACTTTCTAATCGACAATTTTCCATTTGTTCTAACAATGACCTTTAGAGCTACAGCCACCACTACAAAATCCAGTTCAAAAACCAACACTGAATTACACACTGCATTTATATTTCACACTTCTTTAGTCTCTGTAAAGTGGAACAGTTGCCTTTCTTTATCTTTTATGGTGTTTAATTTTCTTTCTTTATATCTCAAATGTGTTGATTAATAGAAAATGTGACTTCAGAATCAAATTGAAGATTTGAATTTGGGGCAAAAATTTAAATAAAGAGAAAATAAAAATTTAAAAATATACTCCTTTGATCCTATGACTGTTGAATTTCATCCTGGCAGTTTACTGTCAATTTTCTGTTAGTCTTTATGTAATTAACAGAAAGTAAGACATCAATGAAGTAAAGAAAAAATGGCACAGGTGTCTATGTTTCTCAGGATTCTCCAGGAAAACAGAATCAATAAGATTTGCATATTTATGTGGACGTGGGTGTTTAAATACCTGTGTATGACTTATTATAAAAATATGCTCACACAAACACTGCAACTGAGAGATTTCAAGATCTGCATTTGGCAAGCTATACACACAGTAGTGTTCACCTATCATCCGACTCCAAGTCTGAAGGCCTGAGAAACAGGAGGCCCGATGATGCAAAACCCAGTCCAAAGGCCTCAGATGTTTTAGTTCCTGTCCAAAGCATGGATAAAATGAATATCCCAGCTCAAATCAGCCAGACAGGAAAAAGTGCCCTCTAATTCTGGAGGGTTAGCATTTTGTACCATTTAGGCCTTCAGTTGTTTGGATGAGAGCCACTACATTAGGGATGATACTCTGGTTTACAAACTCTCCTAATTTAAATGTTAATTTCATTCAGAAACATCCTCACAGATACACCCAGAATAATGATAAGCAGATATCTGGGTATTCTTTGGACCAGTCATGTTGAGACACAAAATTAACCATCACATAGTTGGGCTAGTTTTATTAGTTGAATCAAAGCTGATTAAAGATCAAGGGTAGCCATTGCTCCCATTAAAATGATGTGAATTGTGACAGTGTGAATACAGAAGCCAGGTTTCAGGAATTTGAAAGTGATCATGGAACCAAGGAAATTGAGATAGTACATGTTGATGATCCAACAAGTTTTTGGCATGAGATAGATGAGAAATAAGTGATAACTAGAGAAAAACAAGGAGTTAAGAGTAGTTGTGCTAACTTATAGTCTAAATCTAAAATATTCCCTAGAAGTCTCATGTACTCAGAGGCTGGGCTTTTGGAAGGTGGTTGGATCATGGGGGCACTGTAATCAAGCATAGATAAGTCCACTGATGATTTCATAGCTGAATGTGCTATTAGAATGTAGGTCTGTCTGAAGGAGGCAGATTACCGAGGTGTGAGGGGAAATGGTCCTACCCTCAGTTTTTTACTTTTCTCTGTTTTCCTGAATGTCACAGAATGAGCAGTTTTCCTCTCTCATGCTCTTCCCATGAGATTTTTGCCTTGGACCCAGAGAACCATGCACTAATCCCTTTGAAACTGTGATTAATAGTAAATTCTCCTTAAATTGTGGGCATCGGATATGTGATAAAAAAAAGTTATTACTGTAAATTTTTCTTGTTTTAAGTGCAACAGCATGCATCATTGCTCACAGGTAGTATCAAATAAAACTGAAGAGGTAAATATGTTGGATGGAGAGTAAAACATATGATTAACATTTTAATAAATATATAAAAGGGTATAGGATTCTTATCAATGAAAGGGGATCTTGTCTTCAGCAGGAGGGTGACTTGTTGCACGTTATTGTATAGAAAAAGTAAAGATAATACCAAAGCATACGTATTTGTGTATTTAATGCTTAGAAATTAAGACACTTTCTAGTCTTTCTGACTTTGACTCTGTGAACTAAGATTTAGGATAAGATGCCTAAGAAAGAAATTCCTTGTGGCAGTCTAAGATTGGAAGTAGCAGAGCTAGAAACAAAATGTCACATGTAAATAATTATATACACTGTTTATTCCACATTGTTTTGATTACTGAAATAATGAGACCATAGTAAATACCTATATTTTAAAACTCAAAATAAAATAAATGTATAACAAATTATATAAAGCAATTATAATGAAGGAAACTATTATGGTTAACTTAGAGAAATTTCTACAATGTATTGCAACATAAGAAAGAAAATTGCACTGTCCTATTTAATTAATATAATTTTTATTTTTCAATTGAACAAACAGTGGCAAATAACTATGTAGGTATGTGTGAGTGTGTGTGTGTATGCATGCTGTGTACTATGAAACTGGAAATAAAGTGAATCTAGAAAAGAAATATGTTAACATCAACCACCTTGTGAGCATCGGTTGAGGAGAGTGCAATTCTGGGGGAATGGTTGGCACAGGTCAATTCTAAAAACAAAAGGTGCACTGAGAGAAAATATATGACACTAAGCCTTTTAAGTTAAATCATTCATGTTCTTACATATGACTTGCAGGCACATCACAAATAAGCAAGTGATTATTTTTCGTTGCTGAAATATTTGTTAACTTTTTAAAAACATACTGTAATACTTTGCATATTTTGCAATGAAACACATTATTCTTTGTATAATGAGAAAACGATCTGTTGATCCGTTTCATTGTGGAAAATGCAGATAAATGATTTTTTCCAGCATACAAAGTCAATTTTTATTATAACATTACCTTTACTCTTAATAGTTAACAGCCTGATTCAGCTGATTTACTTGGGTTTTCTGGTTTCTTGAGACTGTCACAGAGTATAGAAAAATGCTCGATTTTATTTGCTCCTTTTCAGCTTTATTTCTGTTTTTATCCTTATTGTAATAGTTAGAACATGCAGCACCACTACTAGGTAATACAAGAATAGCACTCACGCTTAGCTTCCCCAGTGTTAAGAGGAGTGCCTCATAGCACGTATCTGTGAGATGCTTGGCGTCTGAGATAAATTCCTTCATTATTTTAATAGAGTAGTCTTTTATTACCAGTATGAGAAGCATGAGTGATTCACAATGAACATTGAATTTCAACCAATATCACTTTTTGCTCTGCTCTGTTAGCATGAAATTTTTCAGTGTTTCCAAGTATCAAATAATTGAAATATTTCTAGAATAAGTACACATATTATCACTGATTATATTTTTAAAGTACCACTGAGTTGTTCTTATTTATACTTGATTTATGACATGCATAAATGAAATTAGTTCATTTTTAGAATATTAAAAATATCAGTGTTTGTGATTTACTTTATGTAAAAGAAAACAACTAGATTTCATAAGCCTGTCCCCTAAATAAACTGGACAGATTCATCTGTTTGTTTGTAGGAGTGCCTAACTCTAGAGCTGATAGTAACCTTTGATATTGCTTATTCCTTGACATTTCATTAACGTGTTATAGATTAATGGCATTGTTTTAATGTTAAAATGCTATCACTTGTTAAAGTCATAGGATGTGGGATTTTTTTTTCTTTTAATAATATTTCTAATAATGGTGGCTACAAGAAATTGAGATAAAAGGAGTAAGCAGAGATGAAGAGATGTCAATCAGTGGATACTGATTTACATTTTAGATAGGAGCAAGAAGCTTCAGTGTGCTAGGGCCCAGGAAGGTGAACATAGGTAACAGTAACACAGTGTTATTCCCAGGATTTAGCTCAGTGGTGTAAACGCCTGCCTGGCAAGCTTCAGGGCGTGAGGTCAATTCTCAGTACCAAAAAAAAAAAAAAAAAAAAAAAAATGGAGTTATTTCAAAAGTTGAAGGAAAAGATTTTGAAAGTTATCACCATATAGAAATCATAAATGTTTGAGAAGCTGATATGTGTTTAAACTGACGTCAACATTTGGTAATGTACACATCAATAAAAACAGCATGATACCCTATTAATATGTACTTTTTATGTTTCTATGTATCAGTGAAAAATAAATTTAGAAACTGTTGACGAATAATATTTGTAAGTAATTTCTATGTTTCCAACTTACCACATAATTAAAGAGAATAAAAATATCCTAAGACTTGCATGTAGTGGAAATGTATAGAATGACTAAATTAATTGATGGCTAAATAGTCCTGGTAAAAAGCAAATGAGCTTGTATGGTGGAGATACAGTTTTCATAAAGAACTACATATAATTCTATCTTCATTTTAATGAAAATTTTAATTCACCTTATGTGATTATCAGTTATCATTATAAGTTTGAAACATGAGGATAATTTTCCAGGGATTCTCTTTATGGAGAAAAAACATTACTGAATTTAAAATATTTATAGTCTATAAATATAATGATTAATATATTACAGAAAAAAATTATAATACAATTTTTAAAATATGTGATATTCTATGCTTTTCTTTCCAGGCTAAGTATGGACAGCAACATGGTTTTGTCCTTGCCTGGTCAAGTACGTTTTATTATTCCAATTTCCCTTTAGACATATTGTTAGCTGTATATATATTTTCACATTGCCATTCTTTGACTATTATTTGAAGACATTAAAACACTACAGTGTTAAATCTTAAATGACTCAGTTTCTTTTTTGTTTGTGCTCACTTTATCATTTAATTATCTGTATCCTTTGACCTACATATGGGAATTTCTCAGTTAGGGTGTATTTTCTGTTAATATCTGAAAAAATCAAACTCCTATAAAATGATTATGGTTCAGTCTTGAACTCTCATTTTCATATATGAGTCCCTTTTTCTCTGCTAAAAATTCGATAAAACTAAATTAATTCAAAATGTTTTTAATCCTGGTGTGACAGTGCATGACTATAATAACCTTGTCACTTAGAAACTTGAGGCAGGAGGATTATCACAAGTTTAAAACCAGTGGGCTATCTGAACTATGTAGCAAGGCACTGTCTCAATAAAAAACAAAGAAATAAAATTAAATCCTGAAAATATGCATATTTAGCAAAGTAATATTTAAAATACATTTTTCCTGTATTTCTCAACAGTGTGTAAGTAAGCCTTAAGCGTTTCATCCAAATAGATAATGTATTGTATGTAGTGTAGTGTAGTGTAATGTATGCAATAAAACAATAAAGACATCTAATCTAACTACTGTTAACTTTCTTTTTACTCTTTGTTGATTTTTGCTTGTTTTTCATATAAACATCCATGCTTATTAACTTTCCGTTGACTCAATTTAACACACTTACTGAGTTCCCAGTCCTATCAATTACCTAACGTCAACACTGCAGTGAAATAATCTTCACTGTGATATGCCATGTACTTTCATTTTTCTTGTTGTAAGTACTTCAAGGATTTCCAATTGCCTTTCCTATATATATCATCCTTTTTTTAAGAGGAGAAAAATTGACTGGGGAATAGGAACAAACCCTGAGACACAGGAGGAGTCCTGACTGTGTTGCCATCTGTATCGTCCTTTTGGAAAGCTTTCTATCCTGAGTTTATGAACTTTACATGGTTTTGTAGATGGCTTTCTCTTCTTCTAAAATGTGCATAATTACCTTTTCTTTGACTAGAAATTGTTTGCTATTCTGTCATTCTCTATTCTACAATCCTCAATTTTTATTCTGAGAATTTCGCAAAATTTATAAGATCATACTGATTTTCAAATGTGCATATTCTTTGGTCAGAGTAAGTAAGAGTTGATGTAGTTAAAATGTCATGTATCTCAGTAAATGTTTATATTTAAAAACAGTTTACCCTTTTTTATCCTTATAAGGAAATACATAAGCACTATAATTTTGAAGTTTGAAAGATTCCAAAGAATTTGTTGTGCATTCATCTTTAAAATTATTGATTAATCAATGGCTATTTTATTAAAACATTTTAGTACATTACCTGATGAAATAATAAAGTATTTGTTACCTATATAAATTGGAAAAAATTAAATTCTAAGTGGTCAAAAAAGGGACTTAATAACGTAGAAACTTTTTGCTTCTCCTTGAATAATATAAATCTGACTTTGGCTCCGATGCTGTGAGACATACACTTCTTTTATTTTTCTGATTTCCTATCTTCAAACTCACCAGTGATCCAGGTTAGACGCTAGAATTCCAAAATTCTTCAAAGAAAAGATCAGGATGTAGAGTAAAAACAATTATATCTCAGATGAAGTCTTAAAATATACTTTTGTCTAGAAAGTTCTTACATTTTATTGTTAGTACTTAACTACAGTGAGTACTGGAAAAGGTTATTCTTTGTTAGGTAAAGAAATAAGTAAATAAGTAAGTAAGTAAGTAAATAAATACTTGGAAGCCGGGCGTGGTGGCGCACGCCTTTAATCCGGGCACTCTGGGAGGCTGAGGTAGGTGGAGCGTTGTGAGTTTCAGGCCGGTTTGGGTTACAACGCGAGTGCAAGGTCGGCCTGAACTACATAGTGCGACCCTACCTCAAATAACTAGGGCTGGGAGTTTCGCTCAGTGGCTTATGCGCCTGACTGACAGGGCCAAGGTTGTGAGTTCGATCTCCGGTGCCACCAAAAAAACAAAAACAAAACAAAAAACCTTGGATTGCAGCACACAGTAAGAAGAAAATAACTATCTCATGCATATAAGCCCTAATGGTTTTGAATGATATCACTTTAGAAGTATTCATTATAAGACTGTCATGTATAGCAAGATAAGGACATTTCCTTGGATAATAAGAGCTGAAAATACTGCTCATCAAAAACATCTGGTGAGGATTTTATTTTTAAAAGTTTTAGCCAACTACTGTTAATTCACAATACATTCAGGATGAATATGAATTGTTTTAAACATACACTGTGAATTGTTCAATAATTTTAAATTGTTAAAAACTTCTTTGTGAATATAACACATTCATTTGTGTCTGCAAGAAATTCTACTTATGATCTTGCATTTGTTGAATATTTCCTACTTAAAACTGATTTTTTTTTCTAACAACTGTAACATTAAATTTTTTTTGTACTCTTTCTTTTACCTGGAAGGATTCTGACTAATGGTGGTACAAAAAATTGTACTTTAAATAAGTATTTCACTTTGAAGGATGTAACCATTCATAATCTGTTTTAGAAGATTGTTATAATAGGCTGGGGGAAATGCATAATTTGGGTAGTTTATTTGACATCACTAGATACCAAGTAGTGCATTTATTTAACTTCTCAGCAGTTCATTGGCATTTTGGTAAAAAGAGGTTATTGAGGCTATTTAATTAACCTCCAATATTTCACTGGCATAAGAAACTGACTCATCTGCCAGAATCATTAGCAATTTATAAGCTGAGTTCAGCAGCAAATGGTCATAAATTCAATCACATGTAACCTTTCCAGTAAATGACACCAGTCAATTGAAATTTATTATGAGGGAAATCACAGACTTCGACATTCACACTAAATATCTAAAGCATTAAGATTCTGCTGCCAGAACCTTAGATATCACTTTGTAGATAATGTGCAGAATTTTAACGTAGAGAAATGATGAAAAAGAACTGAGTAGTTCCTCTGAGTATTATCAAGAAATATGAGAGGTTCAGTATTTGATAATACTTCATTTGCTTCAATAGGAAAAACTTATACTGTGGGACCTAGAATGATAACTGTGATTACTGAACAGTAAGTGTCATAAAACATTGATGAATACATTTGGTTTGGTGCAGAGTTCTGGTGAGGGAGTGTGCCTGGCAAGCTTCCATTACGTATTCATGATGAAGAACCTGAGGAAGCAATCAAATT
>RJWM01011422.1:0-59862 GCA_004363535.1 Dasyprocta punctata
TTTTTGAGACAGGGTTGCACTATGTAGCTCAGACCGATCTTGCACTCGTGTTGTAGCCCAAGCTGGGCCTCGAACTCACAATGCTCTGCCTACCTCAGCCTCCCGAGTGCTGGGATTAAAGCCATGCGCCACCACGCCCGGCTAAAGCTTCTGCTCTTGCCAATTTCTGAAGCAGTTCTGGAAGTCCTGTTTAATGAGTGTCTTTAATTGTGCTGTCATGGCTGCCTCAATGTCCTAAATTCATTGAAAACATTTACCTTTTATGATTGCTTTGACTTTGGGGAAGAGGCAGAGATTGCACAATGCCAGGTCTGGTAAATATGGTTGATGAGAATATACTACAACATTTTACAAACTTGCTTTTCTGTTCGATGGCACTCGACAGCAACGTTCATCACGTTTAAAGTTTTTTTTTTTTTTTTTGAGACAGGCTCACACTATGTAGTTTATGCTGGCCTTGAACTCACTATGTAGCCCAAGCTGGCGTTGAACTCAAGGTGACCTTCCTGCTTCAGCCTACGGAGTGCTGGGATTACAAGTGTGCGCCACCACACCCTGCTCTCATCACACTTATCACCTTGTAAAGACAAGAAAGAGGTCTTCCAGAACTGCTTCAGAAAGTGGCAAGAGTGATGGTATAAGTTTTCAAAGCAAGGAAAATCTTTTGAGCAGGGTACCATATAAGGTATTTTATGAGTCTGTGGATAATAGTCTTGGCAGAAGTATTGCAACCAGGGAAGCCAAATCTATATCCAGAGTGAGAGTCTATCCTAGTAAAGATGAAATGTTTCCCCTTTCATGATGGAAGCAGTCCAGTGTAATCAACTTTCCACCAGGTGGCTGTCTGATTACTCTGGGGGAATGGTACTATATTTAGGACTTATTCTTGATCTTTAATGTTGGTATATTGGGCGTACAGCCATGGCTATAGCCAGATCAACTTCTGAATACAAATCCATGTTTCTGAGCCCATCGCTGCCACCATGGCAGGTTTGTTCATGAGTCCATTGTGTATTGCTATTACCTTATCACAACATGAACTATCGGTGTTCTCTTTAATACTGGAAATAGTCATTATTGTCTTTCTTTAATCAAATTAGAAAACTAAAACCCAAAATCCTGAAATTTATAGCCATGATTACGATCCCACTGTACCATTCTTGGTACTAAAATTGGGCATTTTCACTGAAACAGAAGCAGCAGAACACACACACACACACACACACACACACACACACACTTCTAAGGAGCTGGCAAGGCAGAAATTTTCAGAGCAAGCCAGCAGGCTAGAAATTTTGGTAAGATGTTGCAGGCTTTACGCCAAAATCCACGGGTAGGCCAACGGGATAGAAACTCAGGGAAAATTTCTATGCTGTAGTTTTTAAGAATTCTTTTTTTTTTTGTGAAGTTTTTTTTTTTGTTGTTGTTGTTTTTAAGGCCTTCAACTGTTTGAATGAAGGTCATTCAAATTATGCAGAGTAAACCGGGCATGGTGGTGCACGCCTTTAATCCCAGCACTCAGGAGGCTGAGGCAGGAGGATCCTTGTGAGTTCGAGACCAGCCTGGGCTACAAAGTGAGTTCAAGGCCAGCCTGAACTGCATAGTGAGACCCTGTCTCAAAAGAATAGGGCCGGGGATTTAGTTCAGTGGCGTAAGCGCCTGCCTGGCAGGCGCGAGGTTGTGAGTTTGATCCCCGATACCAAAACAAAAAACAACAACAAAAAAAACCCAACCAAACAACAACAACAAAAACAAATTATGCAGAGTAATCTGCTTTGCTTAAAGTCATCTGATTAACATTATTTATCACAGATATAAATACTATCATAGCAAGTATTTGTCATAGATATAAGTACTATCAGTATTATCATCTAATACAGATTTTAATAAAACAGCTGGGCACCATATGCTGGTGAAGCTGATACAAAAAATTAACTGTCATATGTTCAGTACACAATATTTGACTAAACTCTCAAATCTAATTTAAAAATGATTTTTTCCTTTGTAAAATAAATCATCTAATATTACTCTATAAAATGTAGGTAAGTATAAATTTATGATACATAATTTTACACACTTGCTCTTTAGAGATATATCATTAAAAGGTCACGAAAGTGGCCAGGCGTGGTGGTGTATGCCTGTAATCCCAGCCCTCGGGAGGCTGAGAGAGTAGTTCAGCCTGGCCTGCATAGTGCGTTTAAAGCTAGAACTACATAGCAAGGCCCTGTCTCAAACAAAACAAAACAAAATCAGTCATTGAGAAACTAAACTAGAGTTTGGGAGGGTTTTGAAAAAAATTGTAATTCTCCATTTGTTGGTTCTATTTGTGTTGTTTCCATTGCTTGATTATTATGAGTAATGCTGCAGTGAACACGGGAGTGCAGATACCTTTTTGAAATCTTGATTTTAATAATTTTGGAGATATATATACAAGTGTAATTGCTAGATTATACAGTAGTGCTACTTTTAATTTTTTTTTTCGTGGCACTAGGGGTCAAACTCACAGCTTTGCGCCTGCCAGGTAAGCGCTTAAGCCACTGAGCCAAACTCCCAGCCCTAGTTCTTTGAGGCAGGGTTGCACTATGTAGGCTCAGGCTGGCCTTGTACTCATGTTGTAGATGGAGCCGGCCTCGAACTCACAACACTTCTCCTACCTCAGCCTCCCAAGTGCTGGGGTTAAAGGCATGTGTCAACACGCTCGGCTCTCTATTTTTAATTTTTGAAGGAACCTTCAAACTGTACTGTACAAGGATTCCAATTTCTCCATATCCTTCCAATTTTTTTTTATCTTATATCTTTTTGAAAGCATTCATTCTTAGTGGAGTGAGGAGATTTCTCATTGTGGTTTTGAGTTGCATTTTCTTATTGAATATATTTCCTACATCTGTTGACATTTTTATATCTTCTTGGAAAAATGTCTATTCAGGTCCTTTTTCAAAAATTGGAGTGTTTGTTTTTCTGTTTCTGGTGTTGCACTGAGTTCCTCATATATTCTGGATATTACTCTGTTGAAGAAAGACTCCATTGTTTTGTTCTGTGGATAGTCACTTTTATAGTCTCTTGGGTATATATATATATATATTTTGCGGCACCGGGGATCGAACTCACAAATTTACCCCTGCCAGACAAGTGCTTAAACCACTGAGCCAAACTCCCAGCCCTACCTTTTTGAAGCAGGGTGGCACTATGTAGCCCAAACCAGCCTCAAACTCACAACAGTCCTCCTACTTCAGCCTCCCGAGTGCTGGGATTAAAGGTGTGTGCCACCATGCCTGGCTCTTTTGTATATTTTTATACCATTTATACATGTTTAAAGAAGTAAGAAATTTGCATGATAGAGGGAAAGTGAAAGGGAAAGGGAAAAGGAGAGAGATATTAATTCTACTTCTATTGTGTGGAGATATATCTTTGTCTCTAGGAGAGTAGTTTTAAAGATTTTTGTTTGTTTAGACATGTATGTAAGAATTCAATGACAGCTATAATTTCTTGCCCTAGTAAAGTGAACACATGGGCTGGGAATATAGCTCATTGCTTACCACCCACAAGGTCCTGGGTTCAATCCCTAGTAGAATCAATCAACCAATCAGTCAATCAAGTAACACAATTATGAACACAACTCTATTTTTTTATTTTTAAATTTTTATTTATTTATTCTTTTGGTACTGGAAATCAAACTCAGGACATTGAGCTTGCCGGGCAGTTGCTTATGCCACTGAGCTATATTCCTGGTCCGTTGAACACAATTTTAACACAATGCTTACTCTAGGTTTAGTGTGGAGAGTAAGGATTATTCCTTGAGCCTGGGCTTACATTTAGTTGAGGAGACACCAAGATGGATGTTGATTGGTAGGAAGTGGATCTGCAATAGGTTTATAATCTTTCTGGGTACCCTGGAGTTGAAGAGGCTTGAAATGAGAGGTGCAACAGGTTGTGTCTCTCAGGTCACGTGGTATTAGTGGCACCATGAATAAAAGCGGAGAGGTAGGTGGGAACAGCAGTACCTTCTAGGTATCATTCAGTTAAATCCATGAGAATTTGGGAGAGGCAGTGAAAAATGATATTTCCTCAGTTTGGTCATCTGAGTAAAGGCAGCATTTGCCATCTTGGTCACCTATCCTAGTATATTTTTGGGTCAAAAAACAGATAGGTGCCTGAAAACAGGGAATTAGAGGCTCTGGAATGTGGGTGGCATTGAAAGGTAGCACATTCCTTGTTTCTTCACAGGGTAGGGAAAATCCAACAACATCTACATCTCTTGCCTTCAGTTGCCTCCGCTTTATTAGACTGGAATCTAATCCAGGGGCAGGTGTTCAGAGCAGCCATCAAATCGGCAGAGGTTCACACAGAAGTCAGTCAAGTCTTTGGGAGCTTAAATACATTCATTTCTTAAACCAAACAAGACAGAATTGCTTTGCTTTTATTTTACCAAATTGCAAGTTGAACCAATAGTAAAAAAAGTAAATGAGTCATTTCTGTTAACATGGCCCACATCAGACAGCTGATCATCTCTTCTTGGACTAAATTATAGGTTATGTAAAAAATTCCAGTTTTCAATTTTAAAACAAGTTGGTGTGTTTTGAAAGCTATTTGGCTGTAACCAGTAAAAATATTTTTCTTGTGTTACAAATAAATACAATGAAATTAGGGAGGTTTGTTGGGTTTTCCCCTTCCACTTAAACTTTGGTCCACTCAAATGAAAAGAGCATCACTCTGTTTTCTCAATGTAAAAGCAATGTGTTACTGACTTTAAAAAATTAACAAGAAATTGGTAGCAATCTTAGCACTGTAATCACAGCACTCTCAGAGGCTGAGGCAGGAGGATCACAAGTTCAAGCCCAGGGCAATTTAACAAGACCCCGTCCCAAAAGAATAAGAAAATAAAAAAATAACTGAGAATGTAGTTCAGTGAGTTCAATACTCCAATCTCCAATCCCAGAAGAAGAAGAAGAAAAAAAAAGAATAAAAAACGAACACATGCACACACACACACAAACCTTCTACAAATAAACAGGAAAGTTCAAGAAAGTAAGACATTCCCACTATCTCCTTTTCTGGGATATTGAACCCCCATTTGGTATGAGTGCGGGGAAAAATGTGCGACCTTCATAACTAAAGAGGGTGGGAGGGGAGAGTAGTTGGACCGAGAATAAAAAAGATACAAAATTATTCCTTCTCAAAAAGAAATAAAAAGCCAATGGACATGGGAACAAGATGCAGCCTCTCCGTATTAACCTAAGAAAGGCAAATTCCAACAGCAAGGAGAAGGCACTTCTGGGCTCTGTGATTGGCAAAAAGGAAAACGAACGGCAGGAGGCGATGTGACAGGGAAGAAGGGGGAGGGCTGGTTCCAGTCCACTGCTGGTGGGAGTGGTAATTGGGATCCTGATCTCGGGGTGACGTAGCCCTCACGTGAGCTGGAGCTGACGTATGCAGACGTCCTTTTAATCCTGGTCTTCTGTCGGTCCGGGTGCCCGCGCGCTATTTTTACCCAGAGTTCTGGCGAGCCTGTGGTCAATGGTAGGAAGAAGAGGAGGTAAATGCTTGGATCCTAGCAGGTCTGTTTGTGGATGGGCGCTGCTTAGGGATCGCAGCCTTGCGTGTATCGGAGGGCAGAGACCAAATGAACACAGCCTTTTCCCTTTTATTTTCCTTGAACTATCCCTGGTTCTTCCGGAACAAAAAAATGGTAGACCTTGGAAGGCGGGAGTCCAGGGGAGACTCCAGACTAGGAAGGGGTAAAACTTTGTTATGCCAGAAATTTAAATCAAAGAGGGCAGGTATTAGGTTGGTGTTTCGTGTACTGATTCGTCTGCCAAGCTAGAAACTTGAGATGTGCGACTATGGTTCCTCTTGTTTTTCAGTAGAGCGCTGTACCATCGCTATACCATTCCAGCAAAGCAATAATCGGCTCCGAATCTCTGCAGGTCAGTGCAAAGCTGAGACTGCTCCGCAGGCCCCGGAAGAGTGGGGATGGCTGAGGACCCTGCCTAATTTGGGACTTTTATCAGCTCTTCAGCAGCCTCTGTGTGTGTGTGTGTAAAGAGGATGTGACAGTGCTGAGAGGGAAAACAGTTATCAGTGAGGGTGGGTTCCATTACAGAGTGGGACAGAAGAGACCATTTAATCTTTTTTCTTTCAACTGGTAACATTTTTTTGTACTCTTTGGCTCCACCTTCTTTCTTCCTTTCCAGTGGTTCCAAAAGGGGAGTGATTTTTGCTTAAAAGATGGTTAGCCTGTGGGGATGGGGATGGGGATGGGGAGTGAGAAGCACACTTAGCTGGAGGGTTTTTGTCAGTGAAGTTCAGAGAAGTGGGGCTAGGGTAAGAGATAAAAAGACAAAATGTTTTATCTGACAGCCAGGACCCAAAATTTGGAAAAACTGGTTTTGGGACTCTCCAAAGTGCTGTTTTGTTCCCTGAGTCTCCTGTCTTGGCTGTGTCACCTGTCTCCGTGGATCTTGGCCCTGAAGACCAGTACAAGCTTCAGAGTCAGAAAGCAAGAAAAATTGTTCAGAACCAAGTAGGTCAGAGTGAGGATGATGGTTTGGGAACTTTCAGGGTAGAGGATGACAGTGAATGGGATAATTGACCTCCTCTGAGTCCTCCTCTTTTCTTCCTTTTCTACACCTGGAGGTTGCTAAAGAAGTGCCCTGTAGGTACTACACAGGCAAGGAAGTGGTTGGTGTCAAGGGAGTCCTGTGGTGGAGGTGGGGAGGCCGTTACTGAAAATTGCTCTTTGGGGTACAATGTCTTTGCTGTTGCCCCTCCCCAAACATTAGTCCCAGTGCCGGTCAGTCCTTAGGTTTGGTGGAGATGGAAACTGAGATGAGGAAGGAAGAAAATTGCACTCCAGGAGTGGAAACTGGTATAATTAGGGGTTGGGATTGAAAAACCTGACAGGGTACCTTTGATCTAGATGGTGAGGATAGCAGAGGCAAAGGTGGCCTGTGAGATCTTTTCACATTTCAGTGTAATCCGGCGTTTAGGTATTACTCCTCTGTCCATTTTGTTGCAAAGGGGATGTGGTGGTCTTCTCTGGAGGAAGTGACTGATGGGAGTGAGGTGGTGGGGTGGAAAGTTGGAGGAGTGTATCATTGAAGGTGGAAAGGGAGAGAGGAAATGAATTTCAAAGCCAAAGCTCTCCCAGGACAGGAGGGATCAATAGGTGGGAAAGTGCAGGTAAGGAACTAGAGCCAAGGATTCGGATGTGTGTCCTATCCTTGGTTAGGTCTCTTTATCTCCTGAACTCTCAGCATACCCTTCTCTATTCCCTTGTCTGCAGGTCTACAGGATACAGCGCGCTTGGAGGCTAGAAAGAGAAGGACGAAACTGCTTAGAACTCTTCGGGTATATTTGAGTGCTTCATTGCCCTGGGACATCTTTAAGGACAGAGGTGGCAGGGAACTTTTCAAATACGTTAAATTTGATGTTCCGAGTAGGATGGTGTAGAATGTGAGGTTGGAATGTGGGGAACATTTGCAAAATTAGCTTCCCAATTGAGTAAAGAAATCAGTGATCCTGACACCAAGCTCTGAGAATGAGCCAGTAACCTCATGTTTGTACATTTGTGGTTTAGTCTGTATGCATTCAGACGCAAAAGGAGTAGCCCAAAGCTTGAAATCTTTCCTTTATTTCTAGATTGCCGTGTGTCTGCAGTTGCAGCAGTCTGCCAGCAGCAGCTCAAGACTCCATCCCTTACACAGGAGTATTCTGGGCAGGAGCAAATCTGCTCTGTGCCCAGGTTAAGGGATTTACTCCAGCTATATCATGGGCCGCACTAGGGAGGCTGGCTGTGTGGCCGCTGGCATGGTCATTGGCGCTGGTGCCTGCTACTGCGTATACAGACTGACCTGGGGAAAAGATGAGAATGAGAAAATCTGGGATGATGAGGAGGAGTCTAGTGATGCATCAGAAATTGGGGTTGAGACTGAGAAAGGAGCTAAGACTAATTTTGAGGTGGATCCTGGAGCCAAACCTCAGAGTGACACTAAGGCCAAGGCTGAGGTGACTTTGGGACTTGAGAGTGGTCCAGGTGTAAAGAAGGAGACCCACTGTGGATCCCAGAGTGGAGGTGGCCTAGAAGCTAAGGCCAAGGCCCTTTTCAGCATTTTGAAGGAACAGGCAAGTGCAAAAATGGGCAAAGGGGCCAGGGTTGGTAACATTTCTGGGACTAGGACCCTTGCATCAAGTTTGCCCTGCCCAGGAGGCAGAGGTGGAGGCTGTCACCCCACTAAGAGTGGAGCTAGGGCTGGGAGCAAGGCAAATGGAAAATCCAAGGGAAAAGCTCGAAGTAAGAGCACTAGGACACCACCTACAACATGGCCTGTCCGCAGGGGCAAATTCAACTTTCCCTATAAAATTGATGATATTCTAAGTACTCCTGATCTTCAAAAGGTCCTTAACATCCTGGAAAGAACAAATGATCCTTTTATTCAAGAAGTAGCCTTGGTTACTCTGGGTAACAATGCAGCGTATTCATTTAATCAAAATGCCATACGTGAATTAGGTGGTGTCCCAGTTATTGCAAAACTGATAAAGACGAAAGACCCCATTATTAGGGAAAAGACTTATAATGCCCTTAATAACTTGAGTGTGAATGCTGAAAATCAGGGCAAGATTAAGACATATATCAGTCAAGTGTGTGATGATACCATGATCTGTCGCTTGGACTCAGCTGTGCAGATGGCTGGACTAAGACTGTTAACCAACATGACTGTGACCAATCATTACCAACATTTGCTTTCCTATTCTTTTCCAGATTTTTTTGCTTTATTATTTCTGGGAAATCACTTCACCAAGATACAGATAATGAAACTAATTATAAACTTTACTGAAAACCCAGCCATGACAAGAGAGCTGGTCAGTTGTAAAGTACCATCAGAGTTGATTTCCCTCTTTAATAAAGAATGGGATAGAGAGATTCTTCTTAATATCCTTACCCTTTTTGAGAATATAAATGACAACATAAAAAGTGAAGGGCTTGCATCATCCAGGAAAGAATTCAGCAGAAGCTCACTTTTTTTTTTATTTAAAGAATCTGGAGTATGTGTTAAGAAAATTAGAGCATTAGCAAGTCACAATGATCTGGTGGTGAAAGTAAAAGTCCTGAAAGTATTAACTAAACTCTAATTTATGTCCCAAACAACAATGATATAAATTTGTAGTTCCCACTTGGGAACAATGTGTTTTTAAAAAATTTTTTTTTGTTTTTCACTGTGCTTCTATGACAAAGAGATTCTTTCAGTTGCTATTTTGAAATAATGAATATCTCAAACTTAATAGTTATTGATGCTGAGTTCAGGCTGGACCATTTAAAGGATGCCAAGTGAATATTAGAGCTTGCACAAAACATTTATTAATTTTATGTTTCTCCCTGGATTGAGATTTTTTTGCTTTATATATACTGACAGTGAAGTAATTAATTGTGCATTATGAATAAGATATACTCTTTTGTATTGTTTTATATTAGTTAGTCTATGACTCCTGTTTTATCAATAAAGTTCTGTGTTTTGAGCAGAAGACAAAACAGCATTGTGTCTCTTTGGAATGACAGGATATATGGAAACAAAAAGTATGAAATCAGGGGCCTCCAATCATCACCAGATGGTTCCCAAAGGTGCTTTAAGGCACCAAAAACTGCTGCACGCAAACGTGCTCAAGGAAAGTTATACAGACGAGGCGGGACATGAAATAAGCTGGGCTTAAAGGATAAGATGCAAAAGGTCAGAAGGGCATTCAAAGAGGAACAGTGATGTAAGAAAGGCCCGGAGTGGGAATTTTGCTCCAGAGAGAAGTCTGGTCTGCCTGGAGTAGAGAGTGTGGAGAGTAGAGTAGGGGGATGTGGGTAAAGTCAGTGTTTGAGGGGAGTCCTGTTCTTCCTTTCTTGGAGCACTTCCAGTTGCTGAACGGGGGTGTCTGAATATTACCTTCATTTGCCCCTGGGAGACAGTAAGTTCCTTCATGACCAGGGAATGACAGGATGAAAGAAAAACAGTACGGTTGCTTTGCGTGTAGGATGGGTCTGAGTTGGAGTGGGGACAGGAATGGGGACTGCAGATTGGAAATCCAGTTAGGAAGTTAGCTGCCATAGACCTGGCAGGAGATGAGAAAGGCGTGGAATTTCACTGGTGGCTGGGAATGGTAGGGATAGAAAGGAAGCAAGAGATTTATTCCACTACAATTTATGAGGACATAAAGAAAGGGTTATTTTTATTTTAGGATCCTGGAGGCACGTGATAGGAACACATTCTCTTTCTTGGTTGGCTCTAGTCTCTTATGTAGTGAATAAGAGTTATGTTTTGAAATAATAAGAAACTATAGTGGAAGAAAGCACATTTGAGGGCTTGTATCAGATTTCTTGTATAAAGATAGTTGGAGGGAACGTTTATGGAACCCTAGAGTGCTGTTGGGATCCACAGAGAAGACCCACTTGTCTCCTACCCCACAGGGTTGGTGAGGCTATGGGAGGAGGAGAACTCTCAAAGTGTGAGGTGAGGAACATACAAGGTGTGAGTCTATTGAGCCAGGTGCTTCAGAATGCTTTAACGTGTGCATGCCCTTTGACCCAGTAATTTCATTTGTAGAGATTTATTTTTGGAAAGTATGCAAATAATTGCCTTATACAAAGTTGCACATCTTCCAATTTTTGTGAAGGATGAAAAAATGCAAACAATCCAATTGTCCAAAATAGGTGGTTAGATAAACAAATATATATATTGAAAATGTTGATGAACATCTATATTAATGTATATGCACAAAAATCAGCTTATAATCTTAAGAGGGAAAAGTAGGCTATAAAAGTAAATAAAATTCTTTTTATGAAAAAAGTATGTGTTTAAACGACCTCTGTATAAACTAGTGCATAGTCTGAGACTCTTAATAGTTCTTTATAGATGTTATACTGGTAGGCAATTTTATGTTTTTCTTTAAAAAATACTTCCTGTATAATTTATGATGTTTATGTAATAAATAAATATTTCTTGCATACTTTGCTAAAAAGCCTCTAAATGTATACAAGGGGTTTACAACAAAAAGATAGATGAGTACAAACATATTTATGTCTAAATATTTGGAAGGTATAACTTCAGTTGTCTAAATAATGAAGGTGTACCTGCAGCCATTGAAAGTGTTGATGGACAGTTACACTTTTTGTTGGTGCTGGGGATCAAATGCAGGGCCTGAAACTCTACCTCTGAGTTACATTCCTAGTCCCTTAATTTTTTTTAAGCTTGAGACAATATACAGTTAAGTGACTGAAGTTAGCCTCAAACAAGAGATATTCCTGCCTTAATCTCCTGAGCAACTGTGATTGTAAGCATCCAGCAACATACCTGGTGACATATATAATTTTTTACTTGCAAGATTTCAGCATATAGTCTTAAGTGAAAATGTTTACATGACTGTTTATAAAGCATATCTATTTTTTGACAGGCACAAAAATTTATATTTATTAAAACTTCTGAAAGAGTGTATACTCAAATGATCATATACCTAAATGCTTCTAGGAATTTTTTTTATCCGCTACTCTTCCACTGAGCCACGTGTCTGTTTTTGTGTCAGTACCATGCCATCTTTATTACTGTTGCTTTGCATTATAGCTTAAAGTCTGGTATTGTGATGCCTCCTGCTTTGCTTTTGTTGCCCAAGATTGCTTTTGCTATTCTTGGTCTCTTCTGGTTTCATATGAATTTTAGAATTGTTTGCTCTAGTTCTGTGAGGAACGTTGTTGGTATTTTGTTTGAGATTGTGTTAAATCTGTACATCAGTTTTGGTAGTAAGGCCATTTTGAAAATACTGGTTATGCCTAACTGGGAATAGGAGGCCTCTTTGCATTTTCTGATGTTCTGTTTTATTTCTCTTTTCAGAATACTGTAGTTCTTGTTGTAGAAGTCTTTTATTTCCTTGGTTAAGTTAATTGCTAATTATTTAGTTTTTCTTGACACTATTGTGAATAGTATTGTTTTCCTAATTTATTGCTCTTTGAGTTCATAGTTGGTATACATAAATGCTTTTGATTTTTGTGTGTTGACTTTATATCCTACTACATTGCTGAAATTAGTTATTGTAAGAGATTTTTGGTTGAATTCTTTGGGTCTTCTCTGTGGAGTATCAGGTTTTCTGCAAATAATGATAATTTCTTTTTTCTTATGTGTATCCCTTTTATTTCCTTCTCTTGCCTGATTGCTCTGGATAATGTTTTGAGTACTATGTTGAACAGAAGTGCTCCTGATTTTAGAGGGAAAATGTTGTTATTGCCCATTTACTGTGATGTTGGTCATCTATTTATTGTAAATGGCTTTTGTCAGATTTTATCATGAAGAGGTACTAGATTTTGTCAAAAGTTTTTCTCCACATCAATTGATATGATCACGTGGTCTTTGTCTTTCTGTTTATGTCATATATTACATTTATTGATATGCATATGTTGAAACATCCTTGCAACTCTGGGATGAAACCTACTTGACTGTGATGTATATGAGCCTTTTGATGATATGATGCATTCTGTTTACCAGTATCTTATTAAGGGTTTTTGCATATATGTTCATTAGGGAGATTGGCCTGTAGTTTTTTAATTTTAGGTTGGTCTTTTACTGGCTTAGGGGTCAAAGTGATGCTGGCCTCCAGAAATTAGTTTGGAAACAGTCCTTCCCTTTTAATTTCATCAAATAGTTTGGCATGTATCGGTACTATAACACCTTGAAAAGTTCTGTAGAATTCATCAGTGAATCCATCAATTTCTGGGCTTTTTTCAGTTGGTAGGTTTTTCATTACTGCTTCAATTTCATGGTTTGTTATTGGGTTGTTCAAAAATCTTATGTCTTCTTTTTTAGTTTTGATCATTCACATGCAACTAGGAAACTGTCCATTTCTTCATGAATTTCCAAATTGTTGGAATATAGTTTGTCCTAGTAGTTACTATCTTCCATATTTCAAAAGTGTCCATTATAATTTCACCTTTTTCATTTCCAATTGCATTGATGTGAGTCTTCTTTCTCTTTGTTTTGGTAAGGTTGGCTAAAGGTTTATTTATTTTATTTACTCTTTGGAGTAAACAAACCAGCTCTTCAGTTTGTTGATTATTTGTGTGTGTGTGTGTGTGTGTGTGTATATGTGTATATATATATATTTATTTTTTTTAGTCTGAATTTTATTAGCTTCCACTCTGAACTTTATGTTTTCCCTTGTTAATATTGGTTTGGGCTCGAATTGTTTCTTTCCTTTTAGGACTTTCTTCACTGTGGTGTGTTGTACTGGTGTTGCTTTTGCTTCCAGAACTTGTTTAATTTCTTTGATTTCTTCTGTGACCCATTAGATATTCAGGTGTGCATTATTATATTTCCAGATGTTTCTCTGAATTTTCTGTGGTTTCTTCTGTGATTGATTTCTAGTTTCTTTGCACTATGGTCTGATAATAAACATGGGGTGATTTTGATTCTCTCATATTTACTAAAGCAGGTTTTGTGGACTAGGTTGTGATCTATTTTGAAGAAAGTTTTGTGTGCTGCTGAGAATAATGTGAACTCTGTTGTAGGAGGGTAGAACATTCTGTAGATATCTATTAAGTTCACATGTTCAAGGATGTAGTTCAGCTCTGATATGCCTTTATTGATTTTTAAAATTTATTTACTTGATCTGTCTCTTGGAGAAAGTGGGGTATTGAAGTCACCCACTATGATTGCGTTAGTGTTTATTTGGTCTTTTATGTATAGCAATGTTTGTTTTAGGAAAATAGTTGCTTCTGCATTTGGTGCACATATATTTACAAGTTCTGTCTCTTCTTGTTGGATTATTCCCTTGACTAGGTACTTACCTTCTTTGTCGCTTCAGATCAGTTTTAGTATTAAGTTTATTTTGACAGTGGAATTGCTACCCCTGCTTGTTTTGGAAGTTGTGGTGAATAACATACT
The DNA here is from genome assembly GCA_004363535.1 of Dasyprocta punctata. Taxonomy (NCBI): domain Eukaryota; kingdom Metazoa; phylum Chordata; class Mammalia; order Rodentia; family Dasyproctidae; genus Dasyprocta; species Dasyprocta punctata. The sequence goes on from RJWM01011422.1 coordinate 13,908, forward strand.
TTTTTATCTTTTGAATTTTTAGTCTATGAACATCTTTTTGGACTAGATGAGTTTCTGGAATGCAGCAGACTGTTAGATTGTGGGTTTTGATCCAATCTGCCAATCTGTGTCTTTTAATTGGAGAGTTGAGGCCATTAACTTTGAGAATTATTACTGAGAGGAGTTAATTCCCATCATTGCAGTGTTTCTCTGTTGATGACTCCTTTGTTTCTCTTTTTCTTTTTTTATGTATTTATTTTTCTTGATTTATTCATTCCACCTGGATCTTTGGCTTTGTTCACTTCATCATATCTGTCTGGGATGTTCTTAAGTGTTTTCTGGAGTGCTGGCTTGGTATTCATAAATCTCTTGAGTTACTATTTTTAGTGGAATGTTCTTATTTCTACATCTATTTTTTCTTTCACTCTTCTGTCTCTATTTGCTCCTTCTGGAAGACAATTGGTGATAGCCACTCTGCACTTCTGTCTCTTTTGGGATGACATGACCATTTAATTTTCATACACCCTATCATGTGCCAGTGAGCATTTGATATAGAATAATAATTGTCATTACTGTGATCATAAAGTGTGACAGGATGCCAAGAATGTTTTTGAACCCCTGTTGACTTAGTGTTACTGTGGTGCTACCCTATGTGCCCTGTATGCACTTTTCACATCTAACACCTGGTAGTGTCCAGACTGAGTAACCTGCTCCTTGGGAAAGTCCTGGGTGAGACTGAGGTGGGACATGGCCAGGTCATACCCAAATGTCCTAATATTTCCACACAGGAGGTTGTCACTCCCAATCATTTTGGGAAGGGCAAAACTCTAGGATCACAATCCTAGAATTGATTGGCTGTGATTGTGACAGCTTGTGGGAACTGGGAGGAAGTAATATCCTCCTGTTAGAGAAGATACTAGAAACTCAGAGGATGTACTGCTATTTGGGTTTTATTATCATCTAATAGTTTTAGGGTCCATTTTACTCCAAATGTGTTTAAAGGCATTTTTGTTGTTGTTTTAAGATGGTCTCACTATATAGTTCAGTCTGGCCTTGAGCTCACTATGTAGCCCAGGCTGGCCTCGAACTCATGGCGATCCTCCTGCCCCAGCCTCTCGAGTGCTGGGCTTACGGGCTTGTCCCACCACATCTGGCCAAAGGCAGTTTCACAGTGATGGATTTCAGTTTGTTAAAAATTGTCACCCAAAGCAGAATGCTTCAAGGCTCAGGAAGCAGACTTTTTCTTTTTTTCTTTTTTTTGTCAATTCATATTTTACTTTCCTTGTTTCAAAACAGATTTCAAGTAGGTTTGGCAAATTGATGTGATTTGGGAAATTTCATGTCTATGGCTCTAGTTTTGCTAAGTTTCCTTGAGAATGGCTTTTAAAGTAGTGATTATGACTATTTCTAATGTGATCTAATGGATGTCTAATTTTTGTTTTGCTTTGTTTTATTTTGAGACAGGATGTCCTTTGTAATCTAGGCTGACCTTGAGTTTACTACATAGCCTAAGGTAGCTTTGAACTCTCGATCCTCCTGTCTCAACCTCACGAGTGCTGGGATTACAGATGTGTGCCACCACACTTGGCTTTAATTCATTCTTTTTGCATCACATCCTGACCTCAAGGTTTCCTTTGGTTTCTCTGTTTAAACTGTGGCTCTTCCTTGCCTTTAATCCAGGTACCAACTTCACATAAGGAATGTAAATATTATGCACTGCAAACATGTACTAATACAAAAGGAGAAAAATAAAAATATTTATTCTCTATTAGGAATAAAATGGCATATGAAAGTTAGAAAATTTTAAAAAAGGTGACTTGGATCAGAAATTCCGTATCAGCTATTGAAGTACTCTTATTTTTTGTCTCAAGAAATGAGACAATAAATGTATTAAACAGTGCATTTGAGCATTTTAAAATGTTTAAAATCTCTTCTTCAAGTTACATATTGTCATTTGTACCTTGCAACCAAAGATAGAACAAATCCTATAAAATACACTATTAAATCTTGAAGACATCAGCAGTTTTTGTGTTAGATTTTTCATCATCAAGTTTTGATATTAAGATTGTTTTAAGGTTTGTTTTCATTTGTATGTTGGTGTTTTTTGATAAAGCGAATTTTATCAATGGTTCCCTTCATTTAGTTTCATTCTTTAAAGAAAATTTCCTATACTGTAATGCCATGAAGAGTATCTACATTATAACCTAGAAGCTTTATTGTTTTGTCTTTTGCATTTAGATTTATAATTCTCCTGGAGTTTATTTTTGCATATTGTTTGAAGTAAGGGCCAATATTCCACTTTCCCCATATGACTATGCTAGCATAATTTCTTGAGAAAAACATTTTTCCTCCATCATTACTATAGTGTAACCCCCGTGTTAAATTATTTTGTTGTATATTATGGGTCTATTTATGGACTTCCTCTTCTGTCTTTTGTTCTATTTTTCATCCTTGCACCAATGCCGTGTGACATATCACCATTAATGTTGCTGTATAATACAACATAGTAGTCACTGGTATAAATCATTTTATTGTTCTTTTTAAAGATTGTTTTAATTATTCTTGCCCTTCTACATTTCCATAAAGATTTAAAAATAAATGTGCCAAATTACCCCCACACAAAGTTGTGATTGTGATTGCACTGAATCTATTAATTTGGTGAGAATTAGCATATTCACAATATTGAGTTTTCTTTAATTTTTATTAATAATATCATGTAGTTTTTTGATGTCAAATTTCATGATTTTGTTAACTTATTCTAAATGGCATGAAATTTAAAATTACATTTTCTTATCTGGCCATATATTGGAATATAACTGATTTTTAAACATTTTGACTTTTAAAAATTAAGTTTCTGAAGTGATAAAATCACAAAAATTATGCGTATTGATGGAATATCATGTGATATTTTAATTTATGTACATATTATTTAATTGGGATAAACATATCTATCTCCTCAAACATTTATGACTTTTTTACAGTGAAAACATTCAAAATTTTTTTCTGTAGATTTTTGAGGTATACATAACACAGTTGCTACATATATCACCTTGTTGTACAAAGATGTATTAGAACTTCTTACTGCTATCTCACTACATTAATATATATTTATCAGCCTTTCCCTATCCCACTCTTTCTCATAATCTCCTCCAGACTCTGGTATCTATATTCTGTTCTCAATTTCGATTAAATCAACATTTTTACATTCCACATGTAAGTGAGATTATGCAGTACTTATCTTTCTATGGTTGGCTTATTTCACTTAATATAATGTCCTCCAGATTCATCTATGTTTATATAAATGAACAGATTTATTTTTTTTTTTGTTGTGACAGAGTCCCACTATGTACCCAGACTGACATCAGACTTGCAATCATGTTGCCCCAGCCTTCTGAATGCTGGGATTACATGACCAGATTTTGGATTCTCTTCTTTTAAAAGATTGGATAGTATTCCATTGTGAATATATACTACATTTTCTTTATTCACTCATCCATTCATGAACACTTAGATTGATTCCATACCTTTGCTATTTTTGGAATAATGCTGCAGTAAACTTGAGAATGCAGATATTTTTTGACATGGTGATTTTATTCAATTTGAATATACATCTAGTGGTAGGATTGCTGAATCATTTGGTGGTTTTATTTTTACTTTTTGAGAAACTTCTATACTGTTTTTCAAAATGGTTGTACTAATTTATATTCCCTAACAGTGTTCAAGTGTTCCCTTTTCTCCACATTCTCACAAACATTTTTGTCTCTTTAAATTTTTATTTTGCTTTTATTGAGACAAGGTCTCACTAAATAATTCTGGCTGTCTTTGAACTCACTATGCAGCCCAGGCTGGCCTTGAACTTGTGGTGAACTACCTACCTTAGCCTCCCAAGTGCTGGAATTTCAGGTGTGCAATACTGCCTATGGCTCACTTTTGCTTTTTTTTTTTTTATAACAGTTGTTCTATCAAGTGAGTAGTGATGTTTCATTGTGGTTTTAATATGCATTTCTTTGATGATTAGTGATGCTGTGAATTCTTCATATATCTCTTGTTTTTATGTCTTTAAACAAATGTCCAGTAGGTCTTTGGGTTATTTTTTAATTGGTTATTTGTTTCGTTGCTACTGAATGGTCTGAATTTTGTGTACATTTTAGATATTAATTAGTTATAAGTATGATTAGCAAAGATTCAATCTCACTTTGTGGTTTGTCATTTCACTCTATTAATTTTCTTTGCTGTGGAGAAGATTTTTAGTATGATGTAATACCATTTGGACTTTTATTTTTTTGGTCCTTTTTGAGTCATATCATTATCCAGAGCAATGCTGTTTAGCTTTTTTCCTATGTTTTCTTTCAGTAATTTCATACTTTCAGGTTTAAGTCTTATTTTATTTTTAAAACCAAAACATTTTATTAATTGAAAAATACTTTTTGTCCACCAATGACACTTTATAATTATTTCTGTTTCTGTGTGTCTATTTTTCTTTCAGTTGATAAATGAGGACTCATTCAGGTTCAACATTGTAGATCTAATACTTAAAATATGCATTTATCTTAGGTTGTTCCCATTTTAATTTTATTTTTTCTTCAAGTTTTAAAATCCTTTTATGTTATGGAAAAAAGTGAAACAAAGTTTTATAACAAAATAATATGAGAATAACAATACTTAAAACATCTATTTGGAATGATTTTTATATATAACGTGAGATGAAGACCTAATTTCATTTTTCATATGGATAGTCAGTTTTTCCAGCATCACTTGTCAAACAGACTGTCCTTTCCTCATTGTTTGTTCTTAGCATCTTTGTCTAGAATCATGAACATAAATTTCTTTATTTTTTTATCAGTACATGTTTGCAGTGCATAATGATTAAACTCATCGTGGGGAATTGGTACATGTACATTGCACATCTAAATTTGGTTTTCATCTGCTTCTCCCCTCCCTTCTATCTCCTTCCATCTCTTAGACCCATCCCATTTGCAAAAAATCTGTCTCTCTGTTTCCTAAAAGCAATCTTTTGTTTTGCTCTTTAATTACTTATGAATCGAGAGTTTTTCATATAAGGGAACCATGTGATATTTAAGCTTGTGTGTTTGATTTATTTCACTTAACATCATGGTTACAGGGTCCATCCATTTTTTTTTTTTACAAATGACTCAAGTTTATCCTTCTTTGTGGCAGAATACCACTTCACTGTGTATAAATACCACACTTGCTTTATCCAAACATCTGTTAATAGCCACATAGGCAACTTCCAATATTTAGTTATTATGAGTTGTGCTGCTACAAACATGGGTAAGTATGCAACATTGTAATATGATGCCTTAACTCTTTCAGGAAGATACCTAGAAGGGGAATAGCTTTGTTGACTGGAATTTTTATTTTTAGGTTTTTTTTTTTTGTGGACTCTCCAAAATGATTTCCATAGTGGTTGTATTAGTTTACATTCCCACCAACAATGTGGAAAGATTACTTTTTCACTGTAGCCTCACCAGCATTTGCTATTATTTAATTTCTTGATAATAGCCATTCTTTCTGGAGTAAGATGAAATCTCAGTGTCGTTTTAATTTGCATTTCTTTAATGGCCAGAAATGTTGAACTTTTTAATTTATTTATTGGTCCTTCTTACTGCTTCTTCTGATAAGTGTCTAACCATTTCAATTGTACATTTGTTTACTGGGTCTTTAATTTGGGAAGTCTAATTTTTTTTGAGCTCTTAATATATTCTAGATAATAATCTTCAGTTCAAGGTACTGCTGACAAAAGATATTTTCCATTCTGTACATTGTTTTCTCACTTTTTGGATATTTTACTATCCAGGAGCATTTTTATTTTAAAAAAATTAATTTTTTTGGTTCACTTTTGCCATGTATAATGATCATATTCATCATAAGGAATTTCTACCCGTACTTAATATATCTTAATTCTTTCATTCCAGAGTCCCCTCACTTCCTTTCATTCCTTCTCCCCCTCTCTATGTACAAAACCTTGTTTCTGTTTTCTTTCCATTCTTTTTTGTTCCTGTTCTTTCCTTCTCTTCCCCTTCCTCCCTCTTTTGTTCCCCTTCCCATTTGAATGTTCTCTTCCCACTTCCCAATAGCAATCCTCCATTTTGATCCTTATTTACCCTGTTCAATTTTAATTTAATTTAATTTTTATGATCTCATTTGTTCATTCTTTTATTTATTTGTTTATTTATTTTACTTCAAAGAGAAAAAAACCCCAAAATTTCAAAACACAACAATTAGTGGGTAATAATGGTATATACATTGCATATTGTTACTTCAAATCAGTTACTCAGAGTACAAGATATCTGCATTTAATTGTCCAGACAATACTAGCACAAACTTTTCTCTTCAATGAGCTCAGATAAACCAGTAGTATAACTGTCTTAGCTATCTTTCATGTATATAATTTCTTTCAACTTCTCACACTAAGGAGACAATATGATGTTTAAACATGCATGTCTGATTTGTTTCATTAATAAGTATTATCTCAAATTACATACATTTACCTGTAAAAGTTTCAATTTTATCCTTCTTTATGTCTGACTAGTACTCCATTGTATTAAAATACCACATCTTTCTTAAACATTCCTCAGTTGATGGGCACTTAGGTTGTTTCCAAGATCTAACTATTACAAATTGTACTGCTATAAACATGGGCGCGCATATATCTCTGTGGTATGATGTTTTTAATTCTTCTGGGAAGATACCCAGAAGGGAAATAGCTGGGTCAGATGGAAACTCTAATCCTAGTTTTTTGAGTACTCTCCTCACTGATTTCCACAGTGGTTGCACTAGTAGTATACTCTCACCAACAGTGGAGAAGGGTTCCTTTTTCCCCACAGATCCTCCAGCATTTGTTACTGGTTGATTTCTCAATAATAGCCTTTCTTTCTGGGATGAGGTGGAATCTCAGTGTTGTTTTAATTTGCATCTCTCGAATGACCAGTGATGCTGAACATTTTTTCATATATTTATTTGCTGTTTCTCTTTCTTCATCTGAGAAGTGTGTATTCATCTCAGCTGACCACTTTTGGATTGGGTCTTTAAATTTGGGAGGACTGATTTTTTTGAGTTCTTTATATGTTCTCTATGGTAATCCTTTGAGGAACAGCTGGCAAACATTTTTTCCCACATTGTGGGTAGCCTCTTCACACTGTTGGTGGTTTCTCTTGCTCTGCAACAGTTTTTCAACAGGGTGAGATCTCAGTTGTTGATTCTTTGTGACAGTTCATGTGCAGTCAGGGTTTTGTTCATAAAGTCTTTGCCTACACCTATGTCTTCAAGAGTTTTACCTACTCATGTTCCAGTAGATTTATTTTTTCTGTTTTAATATTTAGATCTTTGATCCATTCCAAATTTAATTTAGTGCATGTCAAAAGATGTGGGTTCAAATTTAATTTTCAGCATGTGCAGAGCCACTTTTTCCAGCACCATTTGTTAAAGAATCTATCTTTGTTCTGGTGAATGTGTTTAGCACCTTTGTCAAAGATAAGGTGACTTACTGTGTCTGGAGTTGTTTCTGCATCTTGTAATCTGTTCCATTCGTCTTCAGGTCTGTTTTGTTTTCCAGTACCATGCTGTTTTTATCACTGTAGCTTTATAGTATAATTTAAAGTCAGGGATTGTGATGCTCCCTGTCTTGCCTTTGTTGCCCAGGATTGCCTTTGCTATCCTAGGTCTCTTCCAGTTCCAGATGAATTTTAGGATTATTTTCTCTAATTCTGTGAGATGAGTTACTGAAATTTTGATTGGGATTGCATTATCTGTATAACAGTTGTAGAAGTATGGTCATTTTCACTATATTGATTCTTCCTACCCAAGAGCATGGGATACCTCTCCATTTCCTAATATCTTCTTCACTCTTCTTTTCCAGAGTACTGTAGTTTTCAAAGTAGAGGTCCTTTACATCCTTTGTTAAATTGATTCCTAGGTATTTCAGTTTTTGGGGTACTATTGTGAAAGGTGTTGCTTCCCTGATTTCTCTCTCACTGAGTGTTATTTGTATACAGGAAGACTACTGATTTTTCATTGACTTTGTGTCCAGCTATGCTACTGAATTTGCTTATTAAATCTATCAGTTTTTTTGTGAAGTTTTTGGGGACTTCTATGAAAAGTATCATGTCATCTGCAGATAACAGTAGTTTATCTTCTTCCTTTCCTATCTTTATTCCTTTTATTTCTTTCTCTTGTCTAATTGCTCTGGCTAAAGTTTCTAAGACTATGTTGAATAAGAGTAGAGACAGTGGATATCTTTGCCTTGTCCCTGGTTTTAGAGTGAAAGCTTTCAGTTTTTGTCCATTTAATATGATGGTGGTTGTTGGTTTGTCACAGACAGCTTTTATCAAATTGATATAAAAATGATCTGTTTCAATTTTCTGTAGAGATTTATCATGAATGGGTGCTGGACTTTGTTAAAAGCTTTTTCTGCATCTATTGAGATGATCATACGATTTTTGACCTTGACTCTCTTAATACGGTGTATTACATTTATTGATTTATGTATGTTGAACCGTCCCCGCATCCCTGGGATGAATCTCACTTGATCATGGTGTATAATCTTCTTTATGATTTGCTGTATTCTGTTTGCCATTATCTTACTGAAGATTTTTGCATCTATGTTCATTAGGGAGGCTGGCCTGTAATTCTCTTTCTCAGTTGGGTTCTTTTCTGGTTTTGGTATCAGGGTAATGCTTGTTTCCTGGAATGAATTTGGGAGTATTGCTTCCCTTTCAGTTTCACTGAAGAGTTTGAGAAGTAGTGGTATTAGGTCTTCTCCAAATTTCTTGTGGAATTCAGCAGTGAATCCATCAGGGCTTGGGCTTTTCTTTGTTGATAGGTTTTCAATTACACCTTTGATTTCATTGACTGATACTGATTTATTTGGGATGTTTACATCTTCTTGATTCAGCTTTGATTATTCGTATGTATCTAAGAATCTGTCCATTTCTTCTGTATTTTCCATCTTGTTAGAATGCAAGGTTTCAAAGTAGGTATAGATGATCTGGATTTCTGCAGGTTCTGTTGTGATTTCACCCTTTTCATTTCTAATTGCCTGGATTTGAATCTTTTCCTTCCTTTTTTGGATAAGGTTGGGTAAGGGTTTGTCAATTTTATTTAATTTTCAAAGAACCTCTCTGATTCATTGATTCTTTTTATTGTATTTTAGTCTCCAATGCATTAATTTCTTCTCTGATCATTATAATTGATCTGATCATACTCCCTTGTATGAGCTTTTGGCTTAGCCTGCTCTTCTCTTTCTAGAAGTTTGAGGTTCACCATTAAGTTGTTTATATGTACTTGCTCTGTTTTTCTTATATGGGTATTTACTACTATAAATTTCCCTCCTAGGACTGCTTTCATTGGGTCCTATAGGTTATGATATGTTGTATTGTCATTATCATTTATCTGTAAAAACTGTCTAATTTTTTCTTTAATTTCATCTGTGACCCATTGGTTGTTTAGGATGGTGCTATTTAATTTCCATATGCTTATGAAGTTCTTGTGGTTTCTTTCACCATGAATTTCCAATTTCAATGCACTGTGGTCTGATAGAATGCATGAGATAATTTCAATCCTTTTGCATTTACTTAAGCATGTTCTATGAGCCAGTATGTGGTCTGTTTTGGAGAATGTCCCATGTGCAACTGAGAAGAATGTGTATTCTCATGTTGTGGGGTGGAACACTCTATAGACATCTACTAAGTCCATTTTTTCAAAAGTTTGGTTCAGTTCTAACAATTCATTATTTATTTTTTGTCTAGTTGATCTGTCTTTTTGTGACAGTGGGGTATTGAGATCTCCCAATACAATTGTATTAGGGCTTATTTGATTTTTCATGCCTGTTAGTGTTTGTTTTGTATAGTTAGGCGCACTGGTATTTGTTGCATATATATATTTATGATTGTTATCTCTTCCTCTTGGATTGTTCCCTTTATGAGGATTTAGTGACTTTCTTTATCTCTCTTAATCAGTCTTGGCTCAAAATTGACTTTGTCTGCAAATAGAATAGCTACCCCTGCTTTTTTCTGGATTCCTGTTACATGAAGTATTGTTTTCCATCCTCTGACTTTCAGTCTATGAATTTCTTTTTGAATTAAATGTGTTTCTTGTATACAGTGTATTGTTGGATTTTGCTTCTTGATCCATTCTGCCAGTTTGTGTCTTTTGATTGGTGAATTGAGACCATTAGCATTGATGGTTATAATTGATATGTATTGACTTATTCTTGTTATGATTTTTCCTGTTGTTGGCCCCCCCCTTTTTTCCCTTCCCTCTAATTGTTTGCCTTGCCTGGAGGATTCCTTCTGTTGGGGCTCATGGAACTGTAGTACTTATTACCTCTTTCTAGAATGTCCTTCAGAACATTTCAGAGAGCTGGTTTGCTGGCTATAAATTTCCTCAGCTGTTCTTTGTCATGGAAGTATCTTATTTCTCCATCAGTTTTTTTCCAAATCCATTTTATTTCAAGGAGAAAAAGAATAAGAAAGAAGAAGAAGAAAAAAAACTAAAAGAAAATTTCAAAACATGTCAATCAGGGTCTCCATTGGTTTTGGAAGATAATTTTGTAGGGTATGTCAATATGGGTTGAAAGTTGTTTTCCTTTAGAGCTTGAAATACTTCACTCCAAGCTCTCCTTCACTTGAGAGTTTGTGCTGAGAAGTCACCTGTGATTCTGATGGGCTTTCCTTTACAGGTGATTTGTTTCTTTTCCCTAACAGCTTTTAATATCCTATTCTTGTGCTGAATTTCTGGAATCTTGACTATGATATGCCTGGTTATAGATTTTTTTGGTCATGACTAATTGGAGTTCTATATGCCTCACTTATCTCTATGTCAAATTCTTTTTCTCTGTCAGGAAAGTTTTCCATCATGATGTCTGTGAATGTTTTCTTCATGTCATTTGTGGTATTTCCTGCTTTTTTCATTGACTCCAATTAGTCTTAAGATATTCTTCTTCGTTTCATCAACAGCTGCTAATTGATTTCTCATTGTCCCCTGCTAATTTTGAGAATTCTTTCTTTTCCTGATCACTAACTGGAAGTCTGTCTTCAGTATCTGAGATCCTAGCCTCACATTGGCCTAATCTACTTCCAATACTTTCAATGGAATTTTTATTCTCCTGAATATCTGCTTGAATCCACAGATATTCTATGGATTCCATTTCTTTCCTATGCTGTGCTTCCATAATTTTCTTAAATTCATCTATTTTTTTTGTCTGTATCTGCTCTAGCATCACTAAACATCATCCTTATTTTGGATATCATCTCTGCAGTTATCTGAGAGATTAGTTCTGATTTCAATTTTTCTAGGGCCTCATTCACTTGCTTTGTTGTTACCACTTCAGTGAGACCTGCTGGGAGGCTTTTTGATTGTCTCACTTTATTGCCTCATGGATTTGTCTTTGATGAACTTGATGTCTGGGGTTGCATTTTGTTTAAGTGTTCTTTCTTTCAGTTCAATTCCTGGGGTGATTGTAAATTGCCTATGGTGAATTGTTTTATTGTTAGTATTTAGGACCCTTAGGTGATGACTACTTCTCTAAGGTATCTTCCAGGTGTAGTTGGTTTTTGGGTTTTGAGTCTGTTGGAAGATCTTACCTCTTCAGATGGGAAATTGTTTGTTTGGCCCAGTTCCTTGTTCTTTGGCACTGTGCCACAGTATTTTCTGTGACCCTTAGTCAATCTTTGGCATGGAATACCAGGACCAACAGATGTTTATTAGAATTATGTCAATTTTGGCTATAGTGGTACCAATAGCATGGAATACAGCCTAGAAAATGACAGACTGAGCTAACCTTTAATTTGCCACTTTTAAGCATATAAACTAGAGTTGTGGTTATATAATAAAATCTAAAACAAACCAGAAAATTATATGCAGTATACAATGGTATGTCAATTGATATGTCAATTTTGCCCTTGGGGGTTAAAATTTAATATAGTTTAAGGAGAAAATAGAGAATTGGAAAAAGAGGAAGAGATTCTAAGTAAAGTTGGTGGATCAAGGGGGATCACACTAACTCTGGAATACTGGTGTAGAAGACTGGTGGAAAGAGTGAAGGAAGAGAAGAAAAGAACAGGACAGAGCCACAGGGAGGCTTAAAACCATGTTTATACTTACATAAAAATAAGATCAAATAATGAAAGAGAAAGAAAGAAAAGAATGGAAAAAATAAAACAGAAACTAAAAATCAAAGACAAACATGAGAGAGAAGAGGGAGAAGACAGAAAAAAAAGTGTACTTCCAGATTTGTCCAGGTTAGTCCCTGCTTTCACTGGCAGACAACCTGTGGAGACAGTCCTGGTCCATTTTGATCTATCCCAGCAAGCCAGCTGTAGCTTTTTTGGCAGGGTAGTGGGTACTCTCAGTAAGCCTGCACTTTCCGGTGGAGACCAGCCAGTTACCTTTGGCTGGCTCATCATCTTCTGTGCACCTTCCATGGTTCTGAACCCTGCTGGTAGCCAGTAGAGGGAGCCAGCCACAGTTTTGAGTTTTGATCTCAGATTTCCCATCTCCAAGACAGCCCCAGGCCAGTTGTTTTCTCCCAAGGCAAGGGCAAGACCCCTGCACTCACTGCCAGTCAGTGCAGTCCTTCACACGCACTGCTCCTCTCCACATCCACTGCTCTGTTGCAGCTCTCCACAGAGGCCTCTAGGATTGCCAGTTGCCACTGTTTCCGTGACTGCATCTGCAGATTTAGCCCGCTCTTTTCGCACACTGAGTCCTGTCTAAAAGAGAAAGCGCCACCAACTACCTTCTTCTTCATTGAGGTTTCTCTCTTCATTCGCTCTGGGGGCTTCAATTCCTGCTTCAGATTCTCCCTGGGTCCAGGGATCCACTTTCCTCCTTGTCTTCCTCATGTTGTTATGTTCTAGCAACTGGACAGTGACTCTCAGAGAGGCACTTTCTCTGCTGCTTACTGCTCCACCACCTTCCCCTCATTTGTTCATTCTTGATATTATTTCTTGTGCAGTTGGGGTTCTATTCAGAAAGTATTCCTTCTGCATAAGTCTTCAATAATTTTATGTCTTTGATCTTCCAGCAGATTGTTTCTGCTTTAATATTTAGACCCTTGATCCATTTTTATTTTATTTTAGTACACGATGAGACACTGCTTTAGACTTGATCTTCTGCATGTGTATAGCTTGTTTCCTCAGTGCTATTTATTAAAGAGGCTATCTTTCCTTCAGTGTAGTTTTTGGCCTCTTTGTCAAAGGTCAGATGGTTGAATGTGACTGGGGTTGTTCCTGTATCCTCTGTAATATAACTTTAAATCTGGGATTGTGACCTTTTGTTTTGTTGTTCTTGCCAGGATTGCTTTTCCTATTTTGGGTCTCTTCTTGTTCCACATGAATTTTAGGATCATTTTTACTAGTTAGGTGTGGTATTGTGATTGGGATGGCATTAAGTCTGTATATCAGTTTTGGAAATATGACCATTTTGATAGTATTAGTTTTGCATATCCAGAATAGGGGATATTTTGACATTTTCTGATGTCCCCTTTAATCATCTTCAGATAAACATGGAATATTTTAGCATTTTCTGGTATTTTCTTTAATCATCTCTTGCATTTTTCTGGCTAGGTTAATTTCTGGATATTTAATTTTTCTTGATGCCATTGATAATGTTTTCCTAATTTCTTTCTCTTTGTTTTCATCATTGGTGTACAGGAAAGCTATTGATTTTTGTGTGTTGATTTTGTATTCTGCTACATTGCTGAATTTGGTTATTAATTTTAGAATATGGGGGAGGGATAGTAAGTAACTGGTCAGACCTAATTTATTTCCACACTCACATTTCTGTGTGGGATTTGTGAATCATGCCCCATAGTTCACGCTGGGTGTGACTGGTCAATGGTATGGACCTTAAGGCTGTCACTCTGGCCTCTCCCACTTTTCATGTGTACATCAAATCACAGCTTTCACTGCCTAACTTTATGGTCTGTGGATTTGTAAGGTGCATCCTCATGCTTCAGAAGTACCTCTGTTCATCCATTCCAGGCTATGGCAACCATCCAAGCCCAGTTATGTTCTTGTTCACATTAGTAGAGAGGGAAGGCAAACAGACCTCTGAGTTCTGTGCTGTATGTAGGCATTGGGGCAGGGGTTCTAGTAGACTGCTAAACTTAATGCCAACACTTTCAGAGCAAACCACCTCTGAAAGTCACACATGACTGGCTTGGCTTCTTACCACAGAGGGAAGGGCTCTGTTTCTTTCTTGGTGTGTGCTTATATTTTGTAAGGACTCTATGTCAAGCTCGCACCCTCTCTGTGACTCTCTTGTGGCCATATTGTGCCTGTAGTGGTAGGGTGACACCAAAAACCCTAAAGCCTAATTGTTCTGTAGTTTTTCTTTGACTCAGTCTTAAAAAGTTAAACCCTTCCCAGAATGGCTCCTTATTAAACACTTTCAAATATAATGGGCTCTGCACTGGATTTTTTCTAAAACTCTGCCCTGCCATGCAGAAAGAACCACTTTCAGAGTAAAACGCTATTTTGTTTTGTTTTGTTTTGTTTTGTTTTTTGAGACGGAGTCTCGCCATTTAGTTCAGGCTGGCCTGGAGTCACTATGTAGTCCAGGCTGGCCTCAAATGGGCAATCCTCCTGCCTCAGGCTCCTGAGTGCTGGGATTACTGGCGTGCGCCATCATGCTCAGCATTTCTGTACTGTTTTTCCAATTTACATCATCATGGGCTTTTCTTGGAGCTAATGCTGCTGGCCTGGTCTGTTGTTGCTCTCTGGGGCTGTTGACCCTCTCCAAGCCTTCCTTGTGTCAGTGAAGACAGGTCCCTCTTCCTGTGAGCTTGGGTGAACTTTGCAGACAGCTTTCTTCTTTTCTGTGTTGTACTCTGTTTCTCTTGCTTCTCTGTAGTCTCTGGTTTTTCTGTCAGCTCCCTCCCAATTCCCAGGGATCTACATTTTTCTCTTCATCAAATTTTTGTTTTCCATGTGTCGCAATTCCAGGTCCCAGAGATTGTACTCTGTTTCTCTTGCTTCTCTGTAGTTTCTAGTTTTTCTGTCAGCTCCCTCCCAATTCCCAGAGATCTACTTTTTTCTCTCCAGCAAATTTTTGTTTTCCATGTGTCACAATTCTAGGTTCCAGAGAGGCTGTATTTTGCTGCTAGTCTCTACTCTTCAATTTTAAATCCCTGCATTGGTTTATTTCTGTGCTCTCTATTCTATTCCACTGGTCTATGTGTCTGCTTTCACGTCAACACCATGGTGTTTTGATTACTGTATCTTTGCAGTGTATGTTAAAGTCAAATAGTATGATGTCTCCAGCTCTGTTCTTTTTTGCTCAAGATTGCTTTGTCTATCTGGGGTCTTCCATTGCCTATGAATTTTAGAATATTTTACACTAGAATTTTGATAGGGATTGCACTGAATGTGTACATTGACTTGAGCAGTCTGAATGTATTAACTTATTATTTCTTTTAGTCAATGAACAGGAAATGTTTTTCCCTTTATTTATATCTCCATTTTCTTTCATAAATTTTTAAATAGTTTTCAGTATATAGAACTTTCATCTCTTTGGTAAAATTTATTCCTAACTGGATTTTTTAAAAAGCTACTGTAAGTGGCATTGTTTTCTTGTTTTCCTTTTCAGATAGGTTATTGTTCATATATAGGAATGTTGATTTTCTTATGTTGACTTTATATCCTGCAACTTTATTAAATTCATTAGTTCTATTTTTTGGAGTCTTTAAGGTTTTATATATATGAAATGTCATCTACAAAGGGGAAATTTAACTTCTTTAAAATTTGGGTATATTTTATTTCTTTCTCTTACATAATTGCTCTGGCTAGGGCATAACCAACATAATGTCAAGTAATAGTGAGATTGGATATTCTTTTCTTGTTTCTGATCTTTGAGGAAAAGCTTTCAACTTTTCACCATTGAGTTTGATATTAGCTATGAGTCTGATCTTTACTGCTTTTAGGTACATGTTTTTCTATAAATAAAGTTTCTGAAACAATGTTTTGCTATGTCTTTAGTTTCTGAGTTCAGAAGATCCTCTTGTTTTGGCCTTCTGAATGCTGTAATTACAGGTACCTGTTATTGCCCTGGGCTAGTACTTTAAATATATCATTCAATTTCCTTCTGTCCTTCATGGCTTCTGATGAGAAATAACTTGTTAATCTTATTGATGGTTTATTTTACAGGACAATTGACTTCTTGGCTGCTTTAAAAATTCATCTTTTGCCCTTTGACACTTTGATTATAATTTATATCAGTGCAGATCTCTTTGAGTTCGTCCTACTTGGAGTTAATTGTACCTGTGGGATGTATGCATTCATTTCTTCCATTATACTTGAGACATTTTTCGTTATTGTTTACTGAAATTCCTTTTCCTTTCTTTTTCCCTTTCTTCTACAGGCACGTGTTGGTCTGCTTGGTGGTATTCTCTAAGATACTTAGGCTTTGTTCACTTTCCTTCATTCTTTTTGCTTTGTTTTTCAGAGTATATAATTTCAATTGTCCTATCTTAATGTTTACTGATTTTTTTTCCTGCTCAAATCTGCTGTTGACCTCTTCTTATATATTTTTTCATTTTTGTTATTGGTATTTTCGACATTAGAATTTCTATTTCATTTTTGAGCAATTTTTATCTATTGTTTCTGTTTTAAGTGAGACATCATAGCTTACTTCTTTGTACATAGTTTTCTTGACCTCCTTGAGCATATTAAATTAGTTCACTTATAGCCTTTGCCTAATAAGTCCAGTGTATGAGCTTTCTCAAGTACAGTTTGTATTAATTTCATTAATTTCTTTTTTCCTATGTATTAAGATATGATGGCAGCTCTGGAAGTCAGACTCTGCTTCCTCCATGGTGTTTTATTTTGCCACTTAATGTAGTCTTTTTTTTTGTTTAGTGACATTTCTGACCTAGTTTTGAAAGTCTGAATTCTTTTTATTTCTGTAGCCACTTTAGTGGGTATTCCCTTAGTTGAGTAGTCAGCAAATAAATCAACAGAGATTTCCTTAAATATTTTAAACAAGGACAAAGGAAAATAAAAAAAACTCCTGGTCTTTTTGGATGGTGTTATCTGTCTGCTCATTAGAGAAGCAAATTCAATGGAAGATATATAGATATATCAAGATATACAAGATAAGTTTATATTGGCTGCCTGCAGAGTCAGGTGCAAAAGAGTGTAAAAGGCTGTCTGTGCACTGGGAGATACGAAGGAGTCAGTCAAAGGTTGAAGGTCTGGAGCTCACTGTAGGATTAAAAGTGCTGGAATTAAGGGTGGGTGACTGCTGGATCAGTCCACTGATTGGACTGTGCAAGTCTGTATCAAGAACCCAAAGTCTGTGCTTCAAGGCTGAAGAGTCTGCACTGGACACGAGGAGACAACATCCAAGGTGTCTTAGTTACTTTTCTCTTGTTGAGGATATAAAATACCCAACACCCAAAGTTAATGGTAGAAAAGTACCCAACACCCAAAGTTAATGGTAGAAAAGTTTATTTAGCTCACAGCTTGTAGAGACTTCAGTCCATAACTGGCTGGGTCGAAGACAGGGTGGCACATGGCAGGGGGCTACAGTTCATGGCAGAAGACAGCAAAAACACAGGATAGAGGAAGAAACAAGGCTCTTTCTGCCCCTTTTATCTTACCCAGTCTGCTCAGATTAGGGCAATGCGAATCCAATCAGTGGACTGATCCAAAAATTGCCCACCCTCAATCCCAGCACCTTTAATCCTAGCATTGCACTATGAATCAGTCACACACTATAGATTAGATGCCTCCAAAAAGTCCACCCCCATGATCACATGAGGCTTTGGGAGAACATCCAGACACAAACCATAACACAAGCTGAAGGCAAAGACTGGAGTTCCTCCAACAAATCAGAAGGGAGCCTTCCTTTTTCCTTTCCATTTTATTCCATTCAGGTGACAAGCCTATTTGATGGTGCCACTCACACCCAGGGTGGTCTTCTGTCTTTGGTAAATCCCTTCAGTTGGGCCAGAATTACGCTGGTCCAATTTAGCTTGGCACTTCTTACTCAAGTTGACAAATCATTTCTATCACAGATGGACTCTTTTTGGGTATTGGGGCACACTTCAAATACTCAGTGCCTTGGCCCCCACTCCTGCTTACTCAGTGCCTGAAGATCAGTCAGATGTGAAAGCTTAGATTCTTGGTCATATTTTGAGCATGTGCTTAGGATCTGTACATGCATGTGGCCATCTAGAGTTCTAGAACCATACTGGTTCCAAATTGGTTCCAAATTCCTTGTTCCCCAAACATCATATTCCTCAGGCTATCCTCCCAAGCTTTTCAGATAGCCTATTCTTGACCCTAACTGTAATACCCCCAGGCACTGGCGGATACTATGTTTTCCATTAAATATTTTCAACAAATATGCCCCCAAGGTAGCCATTTCAGCCTTTTAGATGTTTTGAGTTAGGTGAAATAAACTTAAAGTCTTTTAGCTGGTCCTTCAGGGAATTATCAGAGAAGTAAAAATGTATGACTGTAAGTCTTTAAGAATAAAGTTTGTTTTACTCTTTTCAGTACTAGAAGCATGAACAGAGAATATGACTGTTTTCTTCAAGGTTACCACTGAGGTAGAGGTGGAGTGGACCTAGGGTAACTTAAAATGCCACAGAACTCTTTTGCTGAAATCTGGCTTTTAAATCTCTTGATTTGCTTAGTTGGTGTAGACTTTTGATCGATTTACATAGTTCTGATAAAGCTGATTCTGCCAGTCTTGTGAGTTCGTTCATTGCTTTATGCATGAATGAAATTTTGCAGTCATTTTCTCTGCTAGTTTGCTCTAATACTTCTTTAATTAAACTGTTGGGCTTCCTTATGAAGAGATGCTGAACTTGAGATATCTGTGTCATTCTCTTTGAGCAGTGGGTTCTAAAGGGTGGTCTCCTTATGCCCCAGGTTTTGAGAAATTTTTGGTATTCTACTGCTTTGGAAGGATCGTTTCACAGGAATAGGATTTTAGGTCATTACAAGATTACTTTTGCCCCCAATACTTTAAAAATCTTACTCTACTCTTCTGTTGCTTTCATGCTTCCTGATGAGAAATTTCATGTAATTCCCCTTGGTCCATGTGGGTGAAGTTTTTCTGCCTCGTATTTTTTTCCTTCAAAATTTTCTCTGTCTTTGGTTTTCTGCAGTTTGAATGTGATATGTTGAGGTGTAGAGTTTTTTCATATTTATCCCACTTGTTCCCTAGGCTTCTTGGCTCCATGGTTTGTACTTTCTAATTAATTAATTTTGGCAATTACTAGCTATTACTGCTTCAAGTATTTCTTTTTCTTTTTCTTTGTTTTTCTGTTACTCCAGTTATATGCAGATTACATCTCTCGTTGCTGTTCCACAGCTTTGGATAGTCTGTTCATTTTTCATTCTTTTTATTTTTTCCCATTTCAATTTGGGAAGTTTAAACTGACATATCTTCAAGTGTATTGATTTCTTTCTTTAGCCATGTCCAGTCTACTGATGAGCTTATCAAAGATATTGTTCATTTCTGTTGCTGTGCTTTGATTTCTAGCATTCTGCTTTTTGATTATTGGAGTTCCTATCTCTTTATTTAATTTTTCCATTAGATACCTTAACATATTAATCATAGTTATTTAAAATTCCTTACCCAATAATTAAAAAATCTATGTTATATCTGAGTCTGGTTATGAAATTTTCTTTGTCTCTTCAGACTTTTCTGTTTCTCAGTTTTGCCTTTTAGCATATCTTGTAGTTCTTGATGAAAGTTGGTCACATGCATTGGATAGTAGAAACCAAGATAATTGGTTATACTTTCATTGTGATGTTTTATGTTATTCTGGCTTGGGCGGTGCTGTATTTTATATTTGCTATACCATAGTGTCCATAGGTTTTAGTTTTCTTCTAGTTTTATTTTTCTGTCTTTTTTTTTGGTCCCTTGTTGTCTTTGGGGTTTTCTAAGAACTTTTAAAATAGAGTCTGTCTTTTGACTATCACAATTGCAATCCACTGTTAACTGGATTTCTGTTGATGTGCTCAGAAATGGAAATATTCTATAATCTTTCAATTAACTCTGAGGTTCTCTTTTGTGGGCCTCATTCCCTAATGTGACATTTGGAAACACTTCTGAACCATTTTTCCTTCCTTTATGGATGACAGACTATCTCCATGTAGCTAGAGCTGACCAGTTGCTCCAAAACAGTTAAAGCCCTGACAAAATTATTTCCCTTTCAGAACAAATTTTGCATGGAGAACACTTTGAACATTTTTCATGATGGTTAATTTCTTCTCTCCCTGCCAAAAATGTGACTGGATACATTTTACTCTGCCAAGTCCTGTGCAGCTTTTAAAATTCTCGGGATGAAGGATGGTAGAGGATGAAGAAATAGAGAGTCAGAATATAGAAATCTGAGGTCAGGTGGTGTCTCCTCCTGATAGTAGAAAAAGGACTGCTCAATGACTGCAGTGCATTTATTTTTACACTTGGCAGGCTGATGTCACGTGACACCTCTCTGCCTAGCAATCTGTTTGCTTGGGTGTTCTTGGAGCTGGAACAGATTGTTCACATGGCTCACCTTGTGTGCTCTTTTTTCTCTGGACCAGCCTTTCTCCAGCCCTGTATGTGAGAACAATCTCCAGCTTCAGCCACTCCTTACATTACTCTTTTCTTCTTCAATGTGAAAATCTGATGGGGTTCTTCAGGTAAAACCAATGAAAGTATGATATTATACCTAAAAATGGTGTTCTAGGAGTTTTTGGGTTTCTGTTTTGTTTTGTTTGGTACCGGGATTGAACTTACAACCTTGTGCTTACCAGGCAAGTGCTTGAGCCACTGAGCTAACTCCCCAGCCCTCTAGGAGTTTTTAATTCTTAAACTAGTTCACACTCAGGATCTAGCTATTTATAAAAATTATCATTTAAGCATTCCTGCAAGTTATTGGCTCCAGAGGCTTGTGTTCAATTCTCTGTTGAATCTTAGAAAAGTTGTTTGTTGTTCATTTGTTCAATCTTTCTCTTGTTGTGGGCTTAGTGATGACATCTAAATTCTTTATGTGTTGAAGCTAAGGTAAATGTTACTATCATATCTTTTAGGTTTCAGAATTTTCACCTTCACCATTTTAGTTCTTAGGTGAAAATGCTATCTTGTCATCTGTTTTCTTGGACACATTCATAAGAACTATTTAAAAATCCACACCCAATACTTGCAATAGTTTAATTTGTTGTGTCTTTTTATTGCTTATTTATTTTTATGTTGACTTCTTCTGTCTCTTTCCTTTCAAATTTATATTTATTTTGTGTCATGGAATGCTTGCAACTTTTTTTGGTCATTACTAAGTTCCATTTTAATTTTTAATTTTTAGTAGTATATTTTTGCAGTACAAAATGATTTCATTCTTTGTGGGAAGTTGGTACATATATATATGTGTGTGTGTATATATATATATATATATATAACACATTTCAATTCTTTTTTCATCCCCTTTCTTACCCCCACCCCTTTCCTCCTTCCCTCCATCTCTCGGTGCCTTTCCCTTTTGCAAAAGATGTATCTTCCTATTTCTTATTATTTTTTATTTTCTTCTTTATTTATATATTGAGTTTCTCATAAAAGAAATCATGTTGTATTTAAATTTTTGTGCCCGATTCTTTCACTTAACATTATAGTCTCAAGGTGCATTCATTTTCTATGGATGACTCAAGTTTATCCTTTATGGGAGAATAGTACTTTGTTGTGTATAAATATCACATTTTCTTTGTTCATCATCTTATCGATAGACATGTAAGGTGCTTTCAAAATTTAGTTACGTGTTGTAGTTGTGTTCAGATGGTCCCCCCTCATGCTTCATGTAATCATGGATGTGGCTGAGTCTGGCATTCATTACTGGTTTGTTGTCTGGCACTGGGATTGATGGTGTGAGTGCTGCACCTGCCCAGGTGGGGAGCCGGCATACAGTGTAAGGGCGAGAAGAAGGCCTGTCTTCTCTTTTGCCCTTTTCACTCTTGCTGTTTGTGGTTGCCCTTAACGTCTGCCCCTGAGCCATGCTACCCTGCCTTGGAGCCAGCTGAGTATGGACTGAAACCTACAAAAACTGTAAGAAACAAACCTTTCCTTTCTTCATTTTGTGCATCAGGTATTTTGTCTCAACAATGAAAAAAAAAGCAACCAAGACAGAATTTGGTACCAGAGGAGTGCTGTGACTGTAGCTGACTATGTGGTTTAAGAACCTTTGGGAACAGCTTGTGGGAAGAGTTTGGAAAGGTTTGGAGATGTTGCCTGAATGCATAGAGCTGGAACAGCTTAGGCTGCTCTGTAGGGGAGATTCTGGTCAGAGTTCAGACCAGAAGACTAATAGAAAGCCTGCTGGTAAAGACCAGGCTCAGGGGTTTCTTCTGGGAAAAATCGCATTGGTTGTTGGACTCCAGATGCCATTTGTTATGGCTTGGCAGAAAGTTTGTCTGCATTTTGCTCATGTCCAGAGACTTTGCCTAAGACTGAGATTAAGGGCAATGGACTGATTAATCTGACAAAAGAAATTTCAAGCAAGTCTAATGTTGAGGCAGCAGCATGGCTATTGTTGGGGACTTTTAGCTAGATTTATGCTGTGAGTCAAGAGCAAAGAGCCCAGCAGGATGATTTAAAATGTTGTGAGTTTGGCCAGAAAGCTGTGGACTGTAAAGATAGCACTGAGATCTTGATTGCTGAGAAGGAATAGAGACATAAAAAAGAGAGCCTGGGGGTATCCCAGGAAGCAGTGGGTCTCCACTCTTTGCAGCCTCAAACCTGCAAAAGTGAAGGAGTTTGCTCAGAGGAGAAAGGTGCAGAACATCACATTCCAGAGTGGTGACAAAGGCCACACCATGTTCCAAAATGGTGGCAGCCACACCAAATTCTAGAATGGCGGTGGCATAGAGAAGCTGTTCCTTACAATCAGGTTCAGAGAACTCAGTGATCCAGGTACTCTAGTCCTACAGCCAAGAGAGAAAAAAGCCTGGCTACTGTTCCAGCCAGCAGAGGACCTTGGCATCATCCACATGGCGCTGGTTTTAGGTGCATAGAGAATGCACGAGTTCTGAGGTTAAGGCAGCTTCCACCCCAGTTTCTGAAGGCCTGGGAGGCCAAGCAGTGTGCCCCTGAGAGGGCAATATGTGCAGCTGTGAATGTGAAGCCAAAGATGCAGTGGAGAACCCAGAAGTTTGGAAAAGCCAGGAACATGGATCATCCAAGGAAAGCTGCAAAGACTGAGCAGAGTGGGTTTAAGAGAAAAACTATGGAGACTGAAACCCCTGAAAGTGCTGCAGGGGTGGAATCACTCAAGCATTTTGGAGCTTGCAACTAGATTTCTTCAGATGCTGAGTGTGGAAATCCAGGACTTAATGTTCACCCAACTATAATGAACACAACTATAACATTCCATCCTTGGCCTCTCAAAGACTCATGTACATGATTTATGTAAAAGACATTTAGTTCATCTCCAAGAGTTGTCAATGTCCTAACAGTTTCAGCATTGCTGAAAAGTCCAAGTTCCAAGTCTCCTCCCAGATGGAAGGCAAACCCTTAGCTGCAAGTCCCTGTACAAATGAAAACAAAGTTAAACATTTCCAACATAAAAATGGCACAAGATCAACATTACCATTCCAAAAGTTACACACAAGGGAATGCAAAGCATTGGAACGAAAGCAAGTCTAAAATCCAGCAGGGCAAACATTAAATCCTGGATTTCCACACTCAGCATCTGAAACAATCTGGTTGTGAGTTCCAAAAGGCTTGAGTAACTTTATCCCTACGGTACTTCCAGAGGTTTTAGTTCCCATAGCGTCTCTCTTAAGCCCACTCTCCTCAGCCCTTGCAGCTTTTCTTAGATGATCCGTATTCCTGGCTTTTTAAAAACTTCTGGGTTCTCCACTGCACCTTTGGCTTCACAATTCCAGATTCACATATTGCCCTCTTAGGGGCACACTGCCTGGCCTCCCAGGCCTTCTGAAATCTGGATGGAAGCCTTTTTAACCTCAGAACTCATGCATTCTCCATGGACCTAAAACCAGCACCATGTGGATGCTGCCACAGTCTGCTGCTGGCTGGAGCAGTAGCCAGGCTTTTTTCTCTGTAGTCTATAGGGGTCGAATGCCTGGATCACTGAGCACTCTTAACCCGATTGTGAGGAACAGTTTCTCTCTGTCACCACCATTCTGGAACCTGTTGTGTCCACTGCTTTTTTGGAACTTCCTGAAGCCTCTGCCACCATTCTGGAACATGGTGCCCTGCACCTTTCTCCTCCAAGCAAATGCTTTCACTTTTGCCATTTTGAGGCTGCAAAGGGTGGAGGCACACTGTGTCCTGGGATGCTCCCAGACCATCAATTTTATTTCTCTGTTCCTTCTCAGCAATCGAGGTCTCAGTTCTATGTTTGTAGCCCATAGCTTTCTGGTAAAACTCACAACATTTTGAATCATTGTGCTGTGCTCTTTGCTCTTGATTCCCAAAATAAATCTGACTAAAAGTCCCCAACCATAGCCATACCACCACCTCAATATTTGACTGTCTTGACATTTCTTCTGCCAGATTAATAAATCCACTATTCTTAATCTTAGTCTCAGGTAAAGTCCCTGGACATGAGCAAAATGCAGACAAACTTTCAGTCAAGCCATAACACACATCATCTGGAATTCAACAACGAATACAGTCCTGCTTCTCAGCAGAAACCTCCCGAGCCTGGTCTTTACCAGCAGGCTTTCTATCAGCCTTCTAGTCTCTTGAGCTCTGACCTGAATCTCCCATGAAATACAGCCTAAGCTGTTCCAGCACCAGTCTTTCAGGTGACATTTCTGAACCTTTCCAAACTCTTCCCACAAGCCCTTTCCAAAGGTTCTTAAACCACAGCGTCAGGTACAGTCAACAATAACTCCACTCCACTGCTACCAAATTCTGTCTTGATTACTTTTCTCTCATTGCTGAGACAAAAGATCTGATGTCCAAAGTTAGGGAAAGATAGGTTTATTTATCTACAGTTTTTTGGAGGTTTCAGCCCATACTCAGCTGGCTCCTAGGCAGGGTGGCATGGCTGAGGGGCAACTGCTCATGTTGGCTACAAGCAACAAGAGTGAACAGGGCAAAAGAGGGAAAAAGCTGTCTCCTTCCCACCCTTATGTTGTGTGCCAGCTCTGCCCCTGGGAAGATGCAGCACTCACACAGCTTATCCCAGTGATAGACAACGAACCAATCACAAATACTAAATTCAGCTGCCTCCATGACTTCATGAGGCTTGGGGGGCTACCTAGACACAAACCATAACAATGAGCATTTGGCTAGTTTCCAAGACTTAGCTATTACAAAAAGTGCTCTATAAATGTGGGTGTGCATATATTGCTGTGGCACCACGGTTTTTTTTTTTTTTTTTGGTAATTTTTATTTTAAAGAAGATATAACCAAGCAAATAAAACAGAATAAAGCCAAGCAAAACAAATCAATGTGAGTGATACAGGACTGCAAAGCAAGATAATAGGAAATCAACAATGGTCACCATGATGCCTCTTGCTGTTGTCAAAATACCTGCCCATAACATCAGACATAGTAAAAATCAAACAAAATGGAACAGAATAGAACTAATAAGAAAAGCAATGAATGCAATACAGGGCTTCAAAACAAGATAATAGTAAATCCAAAATGGCTACCATAATATATCTTGTTATCTTTGAAATAGTCACCTATGCTATTGGATATAATAAAATCAAACAAAACAAAACAGTGAAAATGATACAGGACTTCAAACAAGATAATGGGGATTCAACAATGGCCACCACCCTCAGAAGGAGATCCCTCATAGATGCTACACTGTGCATTGTTGTCTTCTGAAGAGATGATTAGACCAGTGGCTTTAGACCTGCAAAGTCAGTGAAACGCTAAACACTATAAGAATTAAGTTGTATTTTAGCCCATAAGCAATCATCACAGTTCATGTTTCTTCAGATCAGCTGGTCGCTTATAGGGGGTGGGGTTTGGCTCTTCTTGTCTCCCAACCCATGTGCCTGAAGGATCTCCCCACAGTGGCCTGCACATGGTGCTGACTTGCATCAAGCATTTAGCTTTTTCTTGGCTTCTTGTTCTTCTCCTGTGTAGTCCACAAATGGCACTGAATCATGGGAAAAGCC
Organism: Dasyprocta punctata; assembly: GCA_004363535.1. NCBI lineage: Eukaryota > Metazoa > Chordata > Mammalia > Rodentia > Dasyproctidae > Dasyprocta > Dasyprocta punctata. The sequence goes on from RJWM01011422.1 coordinate 39,995, forward strand.
TGGGGTCTGGATCTCCCCCCAGCAGCTCACTCATGGCACTGATTCCCAGGGAGGGCTTGGCTTCTTTTTGGCTTCTTGTTCTCCTCCCCTGTAGTCCGTGAATGGCACCAACAGATGGGAAAAGGCTGGACTCTTGATCTCCCCCCAGTGGCCCACATATGGTGCTGACTCACAGGGAGGGCTTGGCTTCTTGTTGGCTTCCTGTTCTTTCCACTCCAGCAGTAAGCAAATGGTGCTGACTCAAGGGGAAAAGTTGGTGCCTGCCTTTCCCCCCAGTGGCTCACACAAGGCACTGACTCACAGAGAGGGCTTGGCTTCTTGTTGGTTTCTTGTTCTCCGCCCCCACAGTCCATGAATGGCATGGACTGATGCGAAAAGCCTGGCCTCTGAATCTCCCCGCAGCAGCTTGCACAAGGCACTGACCCCCAGGGAGGCCTTGGCTTCTTGTTGGTTTTTTGTTCTCCCCTGCAGTCTGCAAATGGTACTGACTCATGGGAAGTCTGGTGTCTGGTTTTTTCCCCAGCGGCCTGTGCATGGCACCAACTTGGAGGGAGGACTTGGCTTCTTGTTGGCTTCTTGTTCTCCTCCCCCACAATCTGCGAATGGCACCAGCTCATGAGAAAAGACTCACCTCTGGATCTCACCCTGTGGCCTGCACATAGTATATTATGATGTTTTTAATTCTTCCAGGAAGATGCACAGAAGGGAAATAGCAGGGTTAAATGAAACCTCTAGTCCTATTTTTTGAGGAATCTGTACACTGATTCCACAGTGGTTGCACCAGTCTACACACCTAGCAACAGTGGAGAAGGGGTTCTTTCCCCAACAGCCATGTCAGCATTTGCTATTAGTTGATTTCTTGATGATAGTCATTCTTTCTGGAGTGAGATGGAATCTTAGTATCATTTTAATTTGCATCTCTTGAATGACCAGTGATGCTAAATCTTTTTTCATGTATTTATTTACTGTTTGTATTTCTTCCTCTGAGAAGTGTGTATTCAACTCAGATGCCCATTTTTGGATTAGGTCTTTAAATTTGGGAGCTCTAATATTTTTCAATTCTTTATATGTTCTATATGTTAGTCCTTTGTCTGAGGGACAACTGGTTAAAATATTTTCCTACTCTGAGGATTGTCTTTTCACTCTATTGGTAATTTCTTTTGCTGTGCAAAAGCTTTAAATTTATATTTATTTATTTATTGGCTTCAAAGTTTAGTTGAGAAAGTAAAAGTGAAGAATGGAGGAGAAATTGCAGAATGAGCTTTGACCAAGTAAAAGGGAAGAGCAAGATTAAAGGACTCCCTGGAGAAAGTAGGCTGGGCTATCATGAGGAAAAGCCATGAAAGCAAGTTCTTTGTGACTGGTGTCTCCTTCTACGCTGTCCAAATCTGGAGGAAACCTTCAAGAACTTCCATGTATGGGTCCTGAGAGGTGATACTGGGATCCTTTTCCTCAGGTTGATGTCAGGTCCAGGTCATCCTACTGAGAACCTGCTCGAGTTCTCCCAAGAAGTCCACATGCAGGGTTTTAGGAACTGTTCTGTATGTATTCCAGAATCTTGTAATTAACAGGTCACACCTATTTCCCCAATCATTTTTGACACTCCTTAATCTACTATTTCAGTACTTCTCTCATCATAAAGGCTACTAGGGTTAATATTTATTTTTAACAAGCTATTACTTTATTCTGTCACATTATGCATCCTTCTATAATGAGTTATGATCTGGATTTAACGTGCTAAAACTGTCTCCAAAGAGATCTTTCAGCAGGACACAGTAACTATCCAGGAGCCTGCAAGCAGATTACAAATTTGAGGTCAGCTTGGGTAATGTAGCAAGAGCCCATACTGAGACAGAGACAGAGACAGAGACAGAGACAGAGACAGAGACAGAGACAGAAACAAGGAGAAGGAAAAGAAGAAGAAGAAAAAGGAGAATGAGAAGGAAAAGGAAAAGGAAGGGAGGGGAAAAGAGAGAAATAGAATTGATTCCCAAGAAACAGATTTCCAAAGACAAAAAAACAGGGTAAAATGTGTTAACAGTTTCGGTTTTACTTTTACTATAGGGAGGAACTTCTGGTTTTCATCATCAGGCTTTGTCAATTACCAATTTATGACCAATTTGGCAACCTATGTCCCACTCCTTTGTTCCTCCTAACATGTCATTTTGTTTATGTCACTGGGTGTGGTGATACACATGCCTATAGTCTGAGCTACTAAGGAGGCTGAGGTAGGAGGAATGCAAGTTCAAAGCCAGCCTGGGAAATTTCGGGAGACTGTATCTCGAAATAAAAAAATAAACATAATAAACAGGGCTGGAGATGTAGCTCAGTGGTAGAGAACTCGTGAGTTTGACTCCCAGTACTGCCAAAAACAAAAATTCGAATGTCATATACTTTAGTATGGATCTGTGAAAACTGATTCATTTTTTCAAAGTGTAATAGCACTATCACAAACATATTAAAAACAATTCCTTCATTAAATCATGACTCATAGCTTAAGTGTTCACTGTCTTACATTGTCCTGGTACATATCACCTTCAAATACTGATATTTAAAATTCTTCCTTTCCTATCATTATTTCTTTTGTTTCTTTTTCTTGCCTAATTGTTCTGGCTAATGTTTCCAGAACTACATTAAATAGGAGTGGTGATAGTGGGAATCCTTGTCTTGTTCCTGATTTTAGACTGAACGCTTTAAATTTTTGATATGAATGTTGGCTTAATATGAATGTTTGCTGTTGGTTTTTTCATAAATGGTTTTATCAGATTGAGATAAAGACATTCTATTCCAGTTTTATATAGGGTTTTGATCATGGATGAATTTTGGACTTTGTCAAATGTTTTTTCTGTGTCTATTGAGATGATCATGTGATTTTTGTCTTTGGCTCTGTTGACATGGTTTATTATTTATTGATTTGCATATATTGAGCCATCCCTGCATCCCTGGGATGAGTCCTATATGGTCATGGTGAATAACCTTGATTATTTGCCTCATTCTGTTTGCCAGTATCTCACTGAGGATTTTTGCATCAATGTTCATTAGGAAGATTGGCCTATAGTTTTCTTTTTTAGTTGGGTCATTTTGTGGCTTTGGTATCAGGGTAATACCTGCTTCCAGGAATGAGTTTGGGTGTATTGCTTCCCTTCCAATTTTCCTAACAATTATTTTGTTGCTTGTATATAGGAATGTCATTGATTTTTGAGTGTTTCATCAGTAGCAGCATTAAATCTTAAAATTTCCTGTCAAGTTTAGCATTTAGTTCATCAGGACCTGGGTTTCATCTTTGTTGGTAAGTTTTTAATTACATTTTCAACTTCATTAATTGATATTGAGTTATTTAGAATTTTTATATCTTCTTGATTCAGTTTTGGTAATTCATATCTATCTAGGAATCTGTCCATTTATTCTGTGTTTTCCATCTTATTAGAGTACAGATTCTTAAAGTAGGTGTTGATGATCTGGATTTCCACAGGAGCTGTTGTTATTTCACCTTTTTCACTCTTAATTTAATCAATTAGAGTTTTTCTTCCCTTTTTTTTGGATAAGGTTTGCCAAGGGTTTATCAATTTTATTTAATATTTTAAAGAACCAGATATTTGATTCATTGATTCTTTGTAATGTTTTCTTAGTCTCCATTGCATTCATGTCTGCTCTTATTTTCACATTTTTCTCCCTCATATGAGTTTTGGGTTTGATTTGTTCTTCTATTTTTAGAAGTTTGAGGTTCAGCTTTAGGTTGTTTATTTGAGTTCGTTCTCTTTGTGATGTGAGCATTCATTGCAGTGAATTTCCCTCTTAGGACTGCTTTCATTGTATCCCATAAGTTCCAGCATGTTGTATCAGCATTTTTACTTGATCTTAGCCAAAGTCTGAGAAGCAATGACATTTTCATTTAATTGTAGATACTGCTTAATTTCTTCTTCAGTTTCCTCTGTGACTCATTGGTGGTTCAGGACAGTGTTATTTTATTTCCATGTGTTGATGGAATTTTTGTGGTTTCTTTTCCTGTTGATTTCCATTTTCCTTGCACTATGGTCAGATAATATGCAAGGTATGATTTCAATTCCTTTTTATTTACTTAAGTATGTTCTATGGGCTATTATGTGGTCTACATTGGAGATCATCTCATGTGCATCTGAGAAGAATGTGTATTCTCCTATTGTGGGGTGGAACACTGTAGACATCTAGTAAGTCCACGTGTTCACAGGTTTCATTTAGTTCTGATATTTATTTATTGATTTTTTGTCTAGTTGATCTGCCTATTAGTGATAGTGGGGTATTAAGGTACCCCATACCAATTGTGTTAATGCCTATTTGATTATTTCCATTAATATTTGTTTTATGTAGTTGTATGCACCTGTATTATATATATATATGCGTGTATGTGTGTGTTTGTATGTGTGTGTTAGTTTCTTTTCTCTTGTTGCTGAGACACAATACCTGATATCCACATTTGAAGGGAGAAAGATTTTTTTTTTGGCACCGGGGATCGAACTCACAGCCTCACGCCTGCCAAGACAGGCGCTTACGCCACTGAGCCAAACTCCCGGCCCTGGTTTTTTGAGGCAGGGTCACACTATGCAGCTCAGGCCAGCCTTGTACTCGCGTTGTAGCCCAAGCGGGCCTCAAACTCACAATGCTCCACCTACCTCAGTCTCCCGAGTGCTGGGATTAAAGGCGTGCACCACCACGCCCTCTCAGGAGAAAGATTTATTTAGCTCACAGTTTGTAGAGATTTCAGTGCATAATCAGCTGGTTCCAAGGCAGGGTGGTGTGGCAAAGGGGCAACCATTCATGGTGGCAGAAGACAGAAAAAAAGAACAAGAGCAAAAGGGGGTAAAAAGCATCTTTCTGTCCCTTTTATCTTATCCAGAATGTTGTAATTATGGCAGTGCCAATCCAATCAGTGGACTGACTTGGCAATCACTCACCCTTAATCCTAGCATTGTTAATCCCAGCATTGCACTACAAATAAATTGCAAACTCTAGATTAAGATGCCTCTGAATTCCCCCCAGTAACTGCATGAAACTTTAGGGGGACATCCAGACACAAACCATAACATTCTGGCCCTGTCCCCCAAAGATTCATGCACATCCCTCTATTCAGGAAGTATTTAGTACATCTCCAAGAGTTGCCAAAGTTCCAACAGTTTCATCATCGCTGAAAAGTTCAAATCTCAAGGCTCCTCTGAGTTTTAAGGCAAACTCTTAGCTGTGAGGCCCTGTACAAATGAAAAGAAAGCCGAACACTTCCATCATTCAATGGCACAAGATTAACATTTACATTCCAAAAGGTACAAGTGGAGATATAAAGGAATGAGAGCAAAGAAAATCCAAAATCAAGCATGGCAAACATTAAGTCCTATAGTTCCATGTGCAGCATCTGAGGCAATCTGTGGCAAGATGTGAACTCCTAAGGGCTTGGATGGCTCTGCCTCTATGACACTACTGGTGGTTGTAGCTCCCATGGCTTCTCTCTTGGGCCTGGACTGCTCCCACCTTCCAGTTTTCCTCAGATTATTCATATTCCTGGCTTCTCCAAACTTCTGGGGTCTCCAATGTACATTTGTCTTCACACTCTCAGTAGCACATTGCCTGGCCACTCAGGCCTTCTTCTGAAGTCTGGGTCGAAGAGTCTTTAATCCCACAATTCTTGCACTTTGCATGCACCTAAAACCAGCACCACATGGATTATGCCAAGATCTGTTGCCACCTGGAGCAGTAGCCAGATTTCCCTCTGTCTTGGTTGCAGTGGTTGAGTGCCCAGATCACTGTTCACTATGAATCCAATTCTGAAGAACAAATTCTCCAGGCTTCCACCATTCTGGAACATGGTGCTCCGTGACTTTTTTCTCAAAGCAAAGTCTTTCACTTTTGCAATTTCGAGGCTTTAAAGGGTGGAGGCTTGCTGCTTCTTATGATGCCCTTAGGCCATTTTTTGTATTCTTCCATTCCTTCTCAGCAATAAATATGTCTTCTGCTTTATCTTTGCAGTCCACAGCTTACTGGAACTTCCTTTCTGGCCAAACTCACAGCATTCTAAATCATTCTGTTGGGCTCTTTGCTCTTGATGGTCAACATAAATCTGGCTAACAGCCCCAACAGTAACCATGCCACTGACTGAACATTTGATTGCCTTGAAATTTCTTCTACCAGTTTAATTAGTGCACTGCCCTTATCTCAATCTCAGGCAAAGTCTATGGACATGAGCAAAATGCAGACAAACTTTTTTCCAAGCCATAACACACCTTATCCGGAGTCCAACAACCAGTGCAGCCCTTCCCAGCAGAAACCTCCAGAGCCTGGTCTTTAATAGAAGGATTTCTGTCAGTTTCTGGTCTTCTGAAATCTGACCAGAATTATTCATACAGAATAGCCTAAGGTATTCCAGCTGTACTCTTTCAGGTGACATCTCTGAACTCTTCCAAACTCTTTCCAGAAGCCATTCCCAAAGGTTTTTGAACTGCATGTTCAGGTATAGTCACAGCAATGACTCCACTTGTTTGGTACCAAATTTTGTCTTAGTCTTTGCTCATTATTGGGACAAAATATCCAATGCCAAAAGTTAAAGAGGGAAGATTTATTTTGTTCATAGTTTGTAGAGGTTTTAGTCCATAATTAGTTGGTTCCAAGGCAGGGTGGCATGGTAGATGGTCAACAATTCATGGCGGTGGAAGATAGCAAAAGCAAGAACAAAAGGGCGGAGCAAACATCTTCTTCTCCCTTATATTTTATGTAGGCTAACCAGCCTAGGAAAAGTATAGCACTCACAGCTCTAATTCCAGTCCTAGATAATGAACCAATCACAAACTCAAGATTCAGCTGTCCCCAAAAAGCCCACACCCCCATGACCACATGAGGTTTTGGGGGGGACATTCAGACACAAACTATATATATATATATATATATATATATATATATATATAATTGCTATCATTTCTTTGGCTGTTTCATTACAGTATTTAGTGAACTTCTTTGTCTCTTTTGATCAATGTTGGCTTCAAGTTTACACTGTCTCCAAATAGAATAGCTAACCCTGCTTTTTCTGAGTTCCTGTCACATGGAGTATTATTTTCCATCCTTTGACTTTCAGTCTATGAATTTCTTTTAAAGTTAAATGTGTTTCTCATATGTGGCATATTGTTGGATCTTGCCCCTCAATCCATTCTGGGAGTTTGTTTCTTTCAATTGTTGAATTGAGTACATTTACATTGATGATTATTGGTTATTGATTTACTTATGCTTATATTATTTTCATATTGTTGGTACTCTGTCTTCCCACTCTGTTTAATTGCTTGCCTGGTGGCTTCTTTTTACTGGTGTTCTTGGAATTGTGGTCTTCCTTATCTTTTTCTAAAATATCCTTCAGTGCATTTTGTAGACCTGGTTTTGTGGTCATGAATTTCTTCAGTCGTTCTTTGTCATGAAAGTATCTGCTTTATTCATTGATTCTGAAAGATAGTTTTTTGGTATACCTCAATCTGGGTTGGAGTGTATTTTCTTTTAGGGTTTGAAGTTTCACTGAAAGTTTTCTTTGACTTGAGGGTTTGTGTTGAGAAGTCCAATGTGATTGTATTAGGTTCTCTTTGATAGATGATTCATTTCTTTTCTCTAACCACTTTTAATATTCTGTTCTTGTGTGGAGTTTCTGGAATCTTGATTATTATACGCCTTGGTGTAGATTTATTTTGGTCATAACTATTTGGAGTTCTATATGACTCACTTATTTGTATGTCAAATTCTTTATCCATGTATGGGAAGTTTTCTGCAACTACTTCTGTGAAGACGTTTTTTATGGCATTTTCACTATCTCCACCTTTCTTATTGACTCTGATAAATCTTATGTTTTTCTTTACTTATTTTGCAGCTGTTGCATTGATTTTTTCTGTGATCCCTTGTTATTTTTAACATATCTTTCTTTTTGTAGTTATTACTTGTAATACTGTTTTCTAGATCTTATATTCTATCTTTCCCTTCATTCATAGAATTTTAAATCACATTCATATCTGCTTCCATTTCTTTCATACTTTGGGCATTCATGGTTTCAATTGTTTCCCTAAACTCCTCTGTATTTTTTATCTGTGTCTACTATAGATTCATTGGACATGTCATTTCTTTTTCACCTGAGAGATTATTTTTTCTATAGTCACATCCATTTGTTTTTTCCCTTTTGCTGCTATCATTTCAGAAATGATGTGTGTGGCTTCTGATTTCTTCTCTCTCACTGTGCTTTGGACTTGTCCTGGGTGGGTTGGAGGTCTGGGGTTAATTTTGTTTCTGTATCTTGTCATTTTCTATTTTCTATTCCTTATTTTGTTCTATTTTCTGTGTTGTTGCTTATAGATTTCTTATGGTAGATAGCTTTATCACTAGTATCAAAAATTCCCTAGGAAATGTCTATTCCTCAGACATGTCTTCTAGGTGTATCTGGCTCTTGGCCTTTGTGTCTGTTGCAAGAGCTTGCCTTCCCATTTCATTAGAAATATGAAATTGATATCTATTTGGCTCAGCACACGGTACTGTGGTACTGGACTATGGTGATGATTATAAGCTCAGATAATCATGATGCTTTTATACATGGGAGAACAACTGATTACAACAGGTGTGATATCCTGTCTAAAATAGTACAATTACCAATAACAATACATCAAGCACAGCCTAGAAACTGACAAACTGTGATAAGTCCTAGTTTGGTAACTTTAACTATAGGGGCAAGATCTGTAGTTATATAACAAAACTTGACATAAGTCAAAAACTTGTATGCAATGAGTTTACTTTGTGGTAGGGCAATTTAAGAGGTATAGGGGACAAAACAGAGAGGTAAATAAGAAATACAATTGAAGCAAGGCTGGAGGTGAAGAATGATCCTGTAAGTTTTAGGAAACTGGAGAAGAAGGCAAGAGAGAAAGAATGAAGGAGAAAGCAAAAGATTATTAGTGCAAACCAGAAAGATTAGAGGCAATGACCAGTCATATGAAAATATCATATAAGCAAGAGAGATAGTTGAGGAGAGAGAAAGAAGAATAGAATAGAACAAAAATATATGAATAAACTTAAATCACAAAACAGAGAAAAAACCCAACCAGGTCAAAAAAGAAAAAGAAATTGAAACATTGAAAGAATAAACTATATAAGATTTCTTTGGTGTTTACTATTCTGCAGTAATGTTCAAATCAGAGCCTTAAACATGATGGATAACCCCACAAGTTCTGCAGTAGGATTAATGCTAGATGCAGGGCTGATCTTGGTCTTCAGATGTGGGGGTCTGTAGCCATTCTCAGCAGCTTTCTGGGTGGGCTGCCTATGTCTCCTTACTCTGTTTGTCACTGCGTTTCTCTATTAGTTGCTGTGGTGCCCTCAGACAGACAGCCCAAGGTTGCTCCCAGTCCTGGGTATAGTTTGCCTCTCCTCCACTTTGCACAGCTTGCTCTGTTTCACACTGCATGCTCCTCTCACATGTTGCCCTTCTTGTCCCACACTGCTGGTCATAAGTCAGAGAGAATGCTGACTTCATGGCCCAAGAGTGCTCATACCACTGGTCACAGGGTGAGGTATTATTAGTTTTTCACTCCTTGTCTCCAGTGCCTCAGGTTACTTGCAGTGATGGTTGCAAGTCAGAGTGAGTGCTGACTTCCCGGGCCCAGTGGTGCTTGTGCCACTGGTCACAGGGCAGGCAAGTGCTAGTTTCCCACTGCTTGTCCCTGTAACTCCAGGCTACTTGTGCTACTGGTCACAAGAAAGAGTAAGTGCTGATTTCCTGGCCCAAGAGTGTTTGTGCTGTTGGTCACTGCTTGCAGAGTGGGTGAGTGTTGTGTCTTCAGTTCTAGTCCCTCTGTTGTTCTGGTCATAGGGCAGGAGGAGTCCTGTTGTCTCACTAGCAATCCTAAATGCTGCTAACAGTCCCTAACCTTGTTGTCACTAGAGGTTTCAGTTAGCCATTATGGTGCACAAGAGAGAAAGAAACTAAACCAAACGAAACCAAACCAAACCAAACCAAAGCAACTGGTGGTCTACCGGGGAGTAAGTGATCACTCAGCCCTGTGTGTGCCAGGGAAATTTGTTGCCAGACTGTAGTGTCTTCTGTTTGTAGGAAATCAAAAGAAACAGGGAACCTTATATTCCAGATGTATCCTGTGTGGATTGAGTTTGCCACACATTTGCAGTCTTTCCATTTTTTTTTTTTGAGAACTTCTTGGGAATGGTAATTCCTGCTCTGATTCTGCAGACTGTAAACCCATGGACAGCCCTGTGCACTGGATTATAGTTTTATAAAGTCCTATGCATTTGTTTTGTTTGATCTACAAATCTCTTATTTCAGATCAATTTGGGAATCAGGATGTATGTCCCTCCTTTTTTCTCAATTACCTGTGTTTTTAGTTGATTTTCTGAGGAGCTCCAATGTGACTCCTCATCTATTCAGCCATGTTTAATCTCCAGCATTTATTATTATATGATTTCTTGATGGTAACTTTTCTTGGAATGATGAACATTCTGAATGAAAATTCCAGAAAGTCTAGATTACATTTTCATGATTATAGAAGATTTTCTTTAGCTTTTGGAGAGCAGTGTAGGAGTAAGTTACAATAATCCAATTGATAATTGAGCTAATTTAAGATACATTTCAGTCTTTGTTAAACACTTTCACCATTATTTGTAAGGTGTTATCCTTCAAGGGTTCTAACTGATAGCTTGGGGTAATTACTCAGGTCTCCCAAATTTAGAATTCCCCTAATTATCATTAACTTCTCTGTGTTACAAAAGTTTCAGTAACTTTTTTCATTTTCTTTGGTTCATTCTTTTCTTTGAGATATAGTTTCCTATGTTACCTTAAACTTGTGACTCAAGTGATCATCCTACCTCATCCTCTTGAGTATCTGGGACTACAAAAATGTATTGCCATAGCTAGATTTTCTCAGGCTCTTAATTGCTTTTCCTATTTGGCTTTTTACGTTCTAGATCTGTACCAAAATCTCAAGGAGAAAAACAGCTCTGACTGCCAACTTCATTTCTTATACTTTCTTTTTCTCCAGGGCTTTAGTTCCTCAAATACTAGCTATTTAGTATAAGTTTGTCAACGATACTTTTCTTTTTCCATGAGAATAACTTCATCTTCATTGTTGAAGAATATGATCTGAGGACATAGAAATAAAATTGGCAATAATTTTTTTGTTAGCTTTTTCAAGATATCTTTGGTTTGGCTTCTATTTTCTTCTCTGTTTAAGAAGCCAGGTATAGTTCAATTATTGCTCTTTTGAAGGCACTTGAGTTTTTGTTTTATGGATGATTGTAAGATACTCTGTTTGTTTTAATTCTCAGCAGTTTTATTATATAGTGCATAAGTGTTTTTTTTTCAAATTTGTCTTTCTTAAAGTTTGAAGGACTTCTTAAAATCCTTGTTAAGATGTCATTTCATTTATTTTCTAATCTCTTCTGAATTTCAAGTAGATGTGTGATAAACCTTTCTGTATTCTCTATTCTCTGTAGCTTACTGTTTCTTTTATGATTCTGTGATTCATCCTTGATATTTTCTTCTAATCTTTCAGGGCAATAATTTTCCCTTCATCTATTTGTATTCTGCTGTTAAATCCATTCATTTGGTTCTTAATTTAGGTTACTCATTTTTCAGTTCTAAAATTTCCATTTTATGTTTTTTACAGTTTCCATTTCTCTGAAGAAATTCTCAATTTAAAAAGTCTTATTAAGGATAAATATGATGTTTACACATGCAAGTCTGATTTATTTCACTTATGAGTATGTTCTCAAGTTGCATTCATTTACCTGTAAAAGTCTTGAGTTTATCCTTCTTTATAACTGAGTAGTACTCCATTGTATAGAAATACCACATCTTTTTTTATTCATTCCTCGATTGATGGGCATTAGGATTATTTCCAAGATAAAGAAACTAAAAATGTAAATAAGATCCAAAATGTACAATAGATACTGTGAAAGGGGAAGAAACTGGTCAAAAGGAAAGAGCAACTGGGTTGGCGGAAAGGAGAAAAGAAGAAAGGAAAAAGAAAAAAAAATCAGAAAGAACAATGGTCGCAGCGGCAAACAAGCCCAGTCTGGGAATCAGCACCATGGGCGGGCCATGACCAGACTGGGAACAGCCGGAGCCCAGCCCCTTCCCGTGAGTGGGCTGGCAAACAAGAAGTACTAATCCCCGCCCCCCATAAGCGACTGGCTTACCTGGAGAAACACAAGCTGTTATGATAGCTGTCAAGGTGAAATACAATTGGATGCCTGTGGTGCTTTGGTGTTTCACTAACATTGCAGGTCTGGGGCCAGTGGTCTGATCATAGGTTCAGAGGATATCGCTAAGCAGTGTGTCATCTGGGGGGGTCTCCTTCTGAGGGTTGCAGCCATCCTTGATTCCCTATGGTCTTCTTTTGAGGTCCTATATCATTTCCATTGTTTTGTTTGTTTGGGCTTTATTCTCTTTTGTTTTGTTTGATTATGTGAAATCCCACGGCAGGAGAAGCTATTTCAAGGATAGCAAGATATATTATGGTAGCACTTTTGGATTTACTATTGGCTTGTTTTGAAGTCCCTTATCACATTCATTGTTTTGTTTTTATAGTTTCTGTTCTACTCTGTTCTGTTTGATTTTTCTATGTCCGAAGTTATCTGCAGCTATTTTGGAGACATTAAAAGGCATTATGGTAACTACTGTTAATTTCATAATGTTTTGAAGTCCTGTATCTCTTACACTGGTTTGTTTTGATTGGTTTTATTCTGTTATATACTCTTTAAAATAAAAAAAGAAAAAAATATATACACAAGATAGCTAAGATAATTATACTATTAATTTTTATTAGTTCATTGAAAAGAATGGTTTGTGCTTATATTGTTTGATCAATTTTTCATCCCTATATCTTATAATCTGAGCAACTACTTTGAAGATAACAATATGCAATGTATTAACCATTGTTAATCTCCTATTATCTTGTTTTGAAATTCTGTATCATTGTTTTTATTGTTTTTTCTCTTTAAAATAAAAAAGATAAAATGAGATAATATGGATAAAGTGTTCTGAATAAGTTCTGGCATAAAGTAAGGCCCTATAAATATTGACTGTCATTATAAAAAATCTCATCAAGAGGAACAAACATTCATTTTAACTCTCAGATAATTCTAAGACTCCAAATGAATCTTTCTGTTGTCTGTAATTTCTGAGGGCTTTTGTTAATTTTTTTCTTGTTCTCTTATGTAGTTGGTTGTGTGTCAGATATTGTACTTTGCAAAATTTCAAATACAATTTGAGATTGATGTTTGATTTCTCCAAAGAGGATTTGTATATGTGCTTGCTACGTACTTTGAAGTACCACCACTCAGTAATTTCCTTAATCTTTTTTTCAGTGATTGAGATTATTTAAAGTTAAAATGAAGCGCTGTTTTGAGTCTGTTTGCTTCTGATTCACCCCGACTCTGAGGTGCAGCTCTGTTAGCATCACAAGCCAAAGACACTTAGATTCACCATACATGCATTTTGAGAAGATTTGGACACTAATTGTTGCCTCTCTACCTTCCAGAGGATGTATAAAAATTTGTATAACTTAACACGCCAAATAGCTGCATATGCCCTATTGGGATAAATGACTTTCTCATTGGGCTAATACCCCTTCCTATCCCGAATCAGTTATTCTCTACCATCTTGTTAGCCCTCTAATATTCTCAGGAAAATTAAAAAAAAAGATGTTTGTTTATCCTCCTAAAATCAGCAGGGTGGATTTCATTTACTTATCTCCTGTCTCCCTAACTTACTGAGGGCTTTTGCTAAACTTTTGTTGAAGTTACCCTATATTCTGAAAAGCGCACAAAAGCATGTTCAGCTCAAACATTTTGACAAAGTGAGCAAGACAGAAGGTATTAAGAACACACTGGAAACTCTTTCCATGTCCCCGTCTAGCCATTGACAAATCTCAAGGGTAACCACTGTAGTAAGTTCTAAAACACAGATAAGTTTTATGAGTTGTAAAAATTTTACATAAAGAGAATCATACAGACTATACTATTTTATCTGATATTTTGCTAACATTGTGAATACTGTTACATATGTAATATTCATTGCCACTTATGAGTGTGAATCTCATTTATAAATGTATTTCTTATTTTTTCATTTTACTGTCAATGAATATTTGGGTTTTTCCAGTTTAGAGCTATTACAAATAGTGTTGTTATGAGCATCTTATGTATGTCATTTGGTGAACACATGCATATATGTCTGTTACCTTTAAGGTCATAAGTTGTGTATTTTTTTAGTTTAAAAACAGAATTATAGAGCTAGAATATAGCTCAGTGGTAGAGTGCTTGCCTGGCATGTGTGAGGCCCTGGATTAAATTTTCAAGATTGCAAACAACAATGGCAAAAATATATATATATAAGATTTGGAGACTGGAATATAGTGAACTCAGGAAATTAAATGCCATTTGTGGTTGATTAACTAATGGGTAACTTGTAACACCCAGCTGAACTGAATCAGCATGGTTCTGGGTGTGGAAGGCCCACCTGAGGATTGTTGCCAACAGCATAAAAGGGAACTAGAGGGAACGATGATGTGCTGTTGATTCTCCTAGAGAAGCCTGTCATGCTGGTTTTCCTGTTATGAACTCAGCTGTTCTCATTGTTGGAAGAGCTCAGGTCCTTGCTGTCACTGAGGATGGCTGTGGTTCTTTATGGGGGAGCTCTGATCCTTACCTTGAGCATTGCTTCCTGGCTCCAATGCAGATCCCTCCGTCTGCTGACACAGATCCTTCACCCTGCTGGTACAGACTTTCTAGCTTCCACCAGTGACCTTTGGGCCTTCCCAGTGCAGATCCTTGATACAGACTTACATGAGACATTGTTGTGGGCTCTAGGCCTCCAGCTGAACTCACAGAAGACATTGCCACGGGCTGTCAGTATTCAACCGGACTTGTGCAGGACATTGCCATGAGATCCACACCCTCAGCTAGATTCTTTGGGTCTTTAGTGTGTGGACAGATCATGTGCACTCTTCTGCATTTGACTCTTTGGGTGAATATTATGAAATAATCCTATAAATGATGTGTCCTGTATTAAATCTTCCCTTGTAAACCTTGGTTACATCATTTATGGAGGTCTATGTGGAAAAACAAGATGGTCTTGTCCAAAGAACAGCTCTTTTCACTATCATGTCCCATTGATCTTAACATTTGATATTGCAGCTAGACTATATTTTCCCTTAAACCTTATTCTCTGAAATAACCAGCAGTGAAATTTTGTCAAACATTACTCCAGAAAACTCCTTTTATATATAATAGCATAAACAAATCTTTTAAAAATGCTAATATTTCCAAGAAAATCAAACAAGCAAGCAATAATTAAAATCTCTACCTCTCCGTGCCTTCTTTCATGAAATCTGCTTCTTTTTCTGTCTGCTTTTTAAAACTTTATTTCAACATGACTGTGCTTATAGAAATACACTTACATTGGTTAATAGAAAGTAATTTAACTTATCCTACACAATTTCAACCAAAAAGTTGGTACATGGTTTAAGATTTTAAAAAGAATTTGCAATCTGGTTTATTTTTATCTATTATGAATGTATAAAAAAATCCTACATCAAATGCCACTAAAGAAGGCAGCAAAAACCTTGAGAAATACAACTTTGGTTTTCCTCAGAAAAATAACAAATATTGCTCTGTAAAGTTTATAAAATTGGTGCAACAAAATATTGTTGTGATATTACAATGCCATTTTACAAAATTCAGTAACTAATGGATGTGGAAAGGGTGGGAGGG
Source organism: Dasyprocta punctata (assembly GCA_004363535.1). NCBI lineage: Eukaryota > Metazoa > Chordata > Mammalia > Rodentia > Dasyproctidae > Dasyprocta > Dasyprocta punctata. The sequence goes on from RJWM01011422.1 coordinate 55,757, forward strand.
AGCCTGTGTTCACACATGGAACTGTAAAGGCTATCTGTTTTACTAATATTGCATGTGGATTATAAATCTACACAAGCAAAGATTCAGATAATTTCTTCAATTGAAATTAACACTATTAGTTCACATCATTTGTGGAGGCTGTCAAGAGACTTCAGCACACTTAGTGTTTTAAGTTTTTCTCATCTATATAAAGAAGAAAATTAAGTTTCTTCCCTAGATTTTTTAGTTCAGAAGTAACAGTGTACTATAAACAAGATATTCATTCCCATGTCAACACCCATGGGATGATGTGCAATTAGGTCACATTGGGTTTTAATTTGTATCAGCACTTACATGCAAGTAGTCCCCCAATTAATGAGCACATGACTTTATAAGTGACTAAAAAAAAAATAAAATGACCCTTCTTTGAAGACTAGAGCACAACCTTCGGCAATAGTTGTAAGAAGTGTCAAAACAATGCAGCCCCTCCAGCAGCACAGTTTATAATAGCTAAATCTTGGAAACAGTCCATATTGCCATCAATGGATGAATGAATAAAGAAAATGTGGTATTTATATGCAGTCGAGTACTTCTCTACCATAAAGAAGGGCAAACGATACAGTTGTAGGTAAATGGATGCATCTCGAGACCACAATCCTAAGTGAAATAAATCATACACACAAGTGTAGGTATTGCATTGTTTCTCTTGTGTGAGAAACCCAAATGCAAATAAGGAACAAAATGGAGGCTAGATATTGGGAAGTAGGAAGAATTTGTTCGTATGGGAAGGGGAACAAGGGAGAGGGGGAAGAGAAAAGAAAGGAAAGGGATTTTAAAAAAGAGAGAAAGGAAAGAAAAAAGGAAGCAGAGATTTTGTACATGGGGAGGGGCAGAAGTGTTAAAAGGAGGGGAGAGGAATGGGGAAAAATTAAGGTGTATTACGTGCAGATACAGATTCCCCATGGTGAATGCGATCATTATGCATTGCAAACATGTACTAATAAAAAAATAAAGGTTTAAAAAATTAATTCATAATCCTCAACAACAGCACCCAAAAAAAGGTAGCCTCCAAATAAGAAGCAGTTCTGCAAGTGAAGAAAAAATATAATTTAAGTTACCTTGAAAACCAATATAAATACAGGTTCAAAAAATAATTAAGATACATTTTCATAAAACTATATAGGATTAGGCTTATGATATATTCTGTAGTGTTTCAAGTTTATCGCTAGTTAATAAACATCAATTTACAAATAGCATGTTCATTTATCAAAATGGAAATTCTAGCTTCAATTATACTGGAGGAAGATGGACTAGAAATTAGAAAGTTTCAAACAGTTCCATGCAAACATATTTTGCAAATGGAAGAACTCTCAGCTGGGCTAGAAGTTCTGATTACTAATATACTTTTCATTGAAACAATTTTTAGTAAGTATAAATACATGGCATTAAGATTCAGAACATAATATAGACCTGACAATCAAGTCCTTGTTTTTCTAGAAGAAAGGACTTAACTCTCAATCAATTTCCAGTAACAATGTTTTAGCAGATCAATTTAACAGGGAATTTTAATTTTTTCATAGTTTTTAACATTCTAGTTTTAAAAACTAGATTAGGAGTTAGTTCATTCACCAGGAAGCAAATTTCTTTCCTTTGCACTATGAAAGAATCCAAACACCACTACCTCAAACAGATTCCCACTGTTCAATCTATGCTTAAAATGAGTCTTTTTCGGTATAATATAAAAGGTAAGTTAGGTAAAATGTGCTTATGAACATAAAAATGAGACATTAGAAAGATTTAACTAGCTTTATAATTTAAGTTTTGAAACATATTAGCAGCTTGATGAACTTGGAATTGACTGGGAGGCCAAAGATTTAAAGAAGCAGAAGATTCTCTCAAGACATGAGGAGTAAGTTGGGTGATGATTGTATGCGTTTTGTATGCATGAATAAAATCTGCTTTTCATGGGTTCAAGCAAGATGATAACTATTAGTGGCTGAATGGAGGGAAGTAAAGAGATGGGATTATTTCCCTTTATTCTAGAAGACAAAGAAGTAGAAAGAAACATAAACAGTTTCTCCAAGAGAAAATATATTTTCTTCCTGGAAACCAGAGAAAGGTGGATTCCAGCAAGATGCAAATGGACTTTCTTTTTACTTTTAGGACTGGCAAAGGAAAAAAAAATGAGTGACAGGTCTTGGTACTGGAAGAAAAGAAAGGTGGGTATATTTTTGCATTGCTGGTGATGGGAGGGGAAATTGGGGACTATGTCTCATTGCTGATGTGTATTTCAGGTGACTAACAACTGTGGAGAGCTGAAGTCTTTTTGATCCAGTTATCAGCTCCCTGATGATCTCAGATAGATATGTTTGTATCCATGTGAAGCAGAAGGAAGAAATTCTTCTGGTTATATGCTGGTTGGTGTGAAAATGCAAGTTGTCTGGAAAGAGTTAGGGTCAAGGTTGGAGCAGAGTTAGTTTCTCCAGCACTTCTGCCCAGGTCACTAGTTTCCTTTAGTTCCCTAAATAATGCATGAAGTCAGGAGGAGAGCTGGAAAAGGGCATCTGGGAGTGATAGGGGAAACATTCAAAGTCCTGAATCAGTAAAAAGGTAGGATCTGTGGCCTACCACCTAGCACTGAATACTCACCATATTGAAAAATGCTAGCTTGTTTGTCTGTCTGCAGAGGGCAGCACAACTCAAGGGAAAGGAAGAGCAAACTACTGACAGGATATATGCCACAGACTGAATGAGCTCGTGTTCCTTTAAGGAAATGTAACGCCTGAAACAGTCACAAGGGAGTGGTAGAGGCTGGCATTAATCCAAAATTACTAAAGAAAGCCCTTAATCTCAATCTTTTTGTGCCTCTGGGGAAACAGTGTTAATATCTGTAAGGCAGAAAAGGTGATGCAGTAAGGTAGAGAATATTGGGCATTTGTGGAAGAGGGGCAGGGTGATAAGGGGTCTAGAGGATAAGGTGGATGGCATGGTGGAAACCTAAATGATACACTTCTGAAAAACAGATTCCATACTCTGGAAAGTGTGCACCTGAGACTTAAGTGCCAGTAAATCTCTCAATCAATTCTCTCCTGTCTGTGTTCCTGTACATAAAAATATGGGAAAGAAAGGAAGAAAATTGTATCATACAGTGAGCTATCCTAAAGACAATGGGTGGGAATGAAGTTTCATAGTGGGAATATGGAATCCAGAGGTAACTTAGCTTTTCCCTCTCCCAGTGTTTTTCCCCCCTTTTATATTGGTGCTGAAAAATGCCAAATAGGGTATATCAGAGGAAATTGTTAAAATGAGCTTGAAAAAGAAAAACATCAGAGAAGATATATTTGAAAATTAAGACCATAATAAGGAAAGAGGATTCTTGTATTCTATAAGTTGAAATGTCTCTCTGGGTACATTTGTAAAAACCTCCATGTATTTCCATTGTTTCTGGGGCCATGTTAGGTGGCAATAACATAGCTTGTGTCCAGGAATAAAAATAATATGATTCACAAAAACTATCATTAGATGATTTTTCAAGAGTAAGAGCCCTTTGTGCCTTGTCATAGGTAAGGGATATACTCAAATTGATGAATGAATGAAAACAGATGTGCAAGTCAGGTGTTCAAGTTGCTATAAGGCTCACATGCTGATCAGAAGTAGGTGAAATAAGGTAAGAAAAGACCAGATCTGTAGGGTGATTCAAAGAGGAGTAGGAACAGGTGAGGGTTTTGGTATTCAACCAAGGGTACAAGAAGAGTGTTCTTAGGTTTGAGGTTGACTACAACCAGTGGCAAAAAAACAAACAAATAAACAAACAAAACCACCACCACCAGCAACAACAAGAAACCTCAGAGTCTCAAAAACAATATGAGTCAATTGACTAGAATCACCATTGCTCTAGAAATTGATATTTTGGGGGATGCTAAACACATTAAAAATATGAGCTGTGCTGTTGAGCTCTCCGAGTGTCCTCGCATTCCGGGAAAATTGTTTGCTGAGCCCAAGGATGCTGTTTCTTCACTTAGCTGCGATGTCAATAGACATTTAGCCAGCCTCCCAATCATCGGAAACTCAACCCCTACTCCCCACCCCACTGTTGGGAAGAAGGCTTTGCGCGCCCCAGATAACTT
>RJWM01011423.1:0-59841 GCA_004363535.1 Dasyprocta punctata
CGTAGTCGGCAGGATTCGAACCTGCGCGGGGAGACCCCAATGGATTTCTAGTCCATCGCCTTAACCACTCGGCCACGACTACAGGTAGCTAAAACTTTTCTCAAAATCCTACATGTTACTATATATTATATGGGCTTCGTTTGTTATTTTTTGTTTTACTAAGGATTCACTAATAGCTAACTTTATGGCCTATCAATGAAACTGGAAAAGAATCAACCAACTTCAGTTCCAAGCCTGTGTGTATTAAGCTAAGAACATTCTTTGTTTTTTTTTCTAGAAAGAAAATCAGCAATATATCTCAATAACTTTAAAAATCTTCATAATTTTTTCCTCCTAGGAAATTTATCCTCAGTAAATCTGACAGAGGTGTTGCTAAGACAGTTTGTGTATCTTCAGATGCTTAGCCTGCATTATAGTAACTTTTCACTGTATGGGACCTTCCAGCAGAAGGGGAAGAACAGTTGTATTTGAAATTCTGTGGACAATACTTGGATAGCATAAAAAGCCTCCCTTAAGTCAGTGATAGTGGTGTGTGGCTGTAATTCCAGCACTCTGAAAGGATGCAGCAGGAGGCCCAGGCTTGACACTTTAGCAATGTAGTGAGACCCTGTCTCAAAAGGAACTCTTTTACATTGTTGGTGGCAATGTAAAATAGTGCGACCATTTTGGAAATCAGCATGGAGATTCTTCCAAACTCTAAAGCTCTAAATTTCATTTGACCCAGCTGTTACTCTCATAGTACAGTGATCCATACACACACTAGTTCTAGCAGCACAGTCCATAATAGTAAATCTTGGAAGCTGCCTGTATGTCCATAAATGGATGAATGAATGGGTAAAGAAAACATGGTGTTTACACATAATGGAGTATCGCTTTGCCATAAAGTAAGATAAACACCAGACATTTGAAGGAAAATGGATGCACTTTGAAACTAATATTAAGTGAAATAAGTCAGAATACAAGCCTAAATATTGCATGGTTTCTCTTATATAAGAAACCCAAAATATAAATAAAGAGCAAACTGAAAGCTAGATAATAGGAATTAGGGAGATAGATCTTCCTCAAGTTGAAAAGGAGTCAAGAGATGGAGGGAGGTGGGAAGGAAGAAAAGAAAAAGGAATGAAAAAAGAATTGAGACGTGTTATTTACATGTACCAACTCCAAACAAGGAATGTAAATATTATAAACTACAAACATATACTAGTAAAAAATTAAAAATTAAAAAAGGGGAAAGGAAGCTGAGATGTACGTCATTGTGAAGACTGGGTCAATGGCCAGGGGCACCTCCTACACAAGAACAGAATTTCACAAACTCCACATTTCTGAAACTGCACTAACATTACCACAATATTATCTGCATGTGTACATGTATTAGTGAGCAAGGAGGGGATTCTGTGTTTTGACAGTGGCTCTAGTGAGCTGAAAGATAACTCACGCTTGATATCTGCTGTACTGAAAATCATCTCCAGTCCAGAATTCTTTCCTGGGCTTCAAGATATGGAAGAGTCTTTGTCTAGATAGGGGCTTTTTAGGGATTTAGAAGGGAGATCACACTTTCAGGGTCTACTCTGAAGAGTTCACACAGTGCCCATACAGTCCAATGAACCCTCAAGCCAATGGCCCAACTGATCATGTATGGGGAGGTCCTAGACAGCCAAAGGACATCTGGCAGGTGATTGTGTGAGAGCCCTCCATTTTGGGCTTCCTGACTCCGTTTTGAGGAAGCCTTCCCTACTGCCTAGTAGGATCCTGACTCTTGTCTAATTCCTGTTACAAAAGTATCATAGACAGTAAATTAGATAAAAATTAATATGCAGTCAGAGAGAGACGAAGAAATCAGCACAAAAAAATAAAGAATTATCCCTGGTACAAAAGAGAGAGACAGAGACAGAGACAGAGACAGAGACAGAGAGACACAGAGAGAGAGAGAGAGAGAGAGAGAGAGAGAGAGAATTGTGGCTGGAGAGGCACCTGAAGGCCAGGCTACAAGATGAAGATGCAACCGCCAGGACTGCATGCCTTCCTAACAGATAAGCAGTAACTTGAAATTATACTGTGATTAGCACCACCTGGTCCAGTAAGTTCAGCTATGCATCAGTAGCTCAGGTGAGTGACCAGAACATCTAGACTCATCCCTTCCAAAAATGCATTTGTTCTTTCCATGTGCCATTGCTACATAACTCATTTTCCTATTGGGTGGATACTAAGTGGATTTATTTGCAATCCTATAGGTTGGTGGCACTTTGCCTCATGTTGTACACACGCTGAGACTTTGCTGTATAAATTATCCCTGACAAAGGGCCTCAGTGGCCATTCGGGACCCTTCTGGAAAGTCCAGGCATTATTCTTTTCTCCTTTATTTCCAATAAAGCTCTGCTAACTTTTCCATTTGGTTTGTGATTTTATTCCTCATTGTTGTGGCACCATGAACTCACACATTTGATATCTAATAGGTTGGAAATATATATATATATATATATATATATATATTTCTTCTATCTCAAAAGGACCTACCTTTCCTAATGCAGCAGGGTTTTCTTCACCCTGATCCTCCACTTTGTGTGCATGGAGGCCTGTGTTCATCCTTCAGAGCCTTTGCTTAAATAATACAGACTTTGCAAAACTTTCCTCTGAAAATTCAAATTTTTAAGCCAGGTATGGTGGCTTATACCTGTAATATCAGCACTTGGGAGGCTGGGGCAGAAGAATTGTCCAGCTGGACTATAACGTGACTTCAAGGATAGCCTGAACTACATAGCAAGACCCAGTCTTAAAAAATTTTTTTAGAAAACATTTTTATATACAATAAAAATTTCAAATACACAAAGATGTTGAAAACATGGAATTATTTGTGCACTCACTACTCAGGTTTGACAACTAATTTTGCCACATTACTCTTATCTACTTTTTCTGTTGAATCGTGACTTTCATTTGCAGACATTTCTTTTTTCTTTTTGTACCAGGGATCAAACTCACAAGCCAGGTAGGTGCTTATGCCACTAACCTAAATCCCCAGCCCATTTGCAGACATTATTATGTATCACTCATAAATACATAAACACATATCACTTAGACATGCATGTTACATAACCATAATAGCACATCTCAATTTAAAAGAATCTAACAATTCTTCAAAAATATTTAATATCCTGTCCTTATTTAAGTTTATCTAATACACCTTTTAAAGGCAATTTTTCTAACCCAAGTGCAATTGCAGAACATTTGTTGCATTTAGCTGTAATGTCTCCTTGTCTCTTTTAGTTTAGAAATCTCCCAGCTCTGTGTTTTGACGATGAGTTTTTAAAAAGTCCAAGCCAACTATGTTTTATAATGTCCCACAGTCTGGGTTTGTCTCATGATTCTTAATGACACCTTTTAATTTTTTTCTTCCTTTAAACCAGAAGTCTAAGTCATTGGCTGAATCCCTCTGATCTGAGTGATTAGATTAGGGTTTATATTTTCGTTCAGATACCACACTATGGTGTTAACCTTGCAAATTGCAAAGGGAGGCGCGGTTAGGACGTTCGATTCTCCCAAAGATAAAGGAGTGCGTCCAGGACGCCTTTCCTCTGAAATGATTCGCTAGTCACAGGGTGGCAGTCTGAAACCATGAAATTACGCTGTTTTCCTGTGGCCTTTTCCTAAACGTTTTCACAGTGTTCATTTCTTTGCCTGATATATTATTCGCTAGGTCTTGCAGACAGTCATCTTCCGCATTTCTTAAAAGGTACTTTTGTTGGACCCGTTGACCTCTTCTGTCTCCAACCCCGGATCCCAGGTCTTGCCAAGGGTTCCCATGACAGCTTCAGATTTTCCCTGTTATGACAACCTGCGCTCTTGGGTAGGTGGCCCGGCTTTAGGAAGGGCCTGGGGAGTTTACTCATTACCGTAGCGGGAAGGTAAGAACTGGAGTGTCTTCTGCTGCCCGTCCAGCAGCAGCCTGCTGGATCCAAGCTCAGGGGCCAGGGTCGCGCGGATACGGAGGGGCCATTCGCAAACCTTGCGTTTCCAGATTTCCAGGTTTTGCCGTCCGCTCGTGGGGCGCAAAGGGAAAAAATAAAGATAGGCCAAAACTATTCCATTAAGGTGAAAGGAAACAGGTACCTACTTATTGATCGTGAGAAAAGAAAATTGTAAGGAAACAATAGAATTACGCACTGAGGTTCTAACGGAATTACGCAGAAAGAAAGACTCCAAGCAACCACGAAGGGATTCGAACCCTCAATCTTCTGATCCGAAGTCAGACGCCTTATCCATTAGGCCACGTGGTCATACAGTGTTTCTAGCTAATTTGGTGAGAGAAAATAATCTTCACCGATAGTGGCTAAACTAGTGAAATTATTGTAGTCAGAAATTTCTAATCCCTAATATATTTTACAACCTAATTGGGGAAATAAGTTTAATTTAATGGTTAGAAATTCTTTGCAATTTCAACAGGAAGCTATCCAGGGCAGGATTATTGTGCTTCAGGCATTAATAATAGATTGCTTTATGTCTCAGGGAATCTGGGACTGAGATCAAGACTGGAGGAAGCATCCCCGCTGAGAAGGCTGAGGAAAGGGGCAGACAGGCTCAGGTGCCTGTTCGCTTCTAAATACAGATCTGGGATTTCCCCCAAGAACTCACTTCTGAACTCTCCACCAAACCCTCCCAGACAGGTTCTAAGACACAAATTCAAATAGGACGAAAGTTAAGGGGAGGAAATAGCAGCAACTGATTTAGGAAAGATAGTTGATTTCTCTGTCCCTAGAAAACAGAATTGTAAAGGGAAGGCAGAGAGGCCATGGGGTCTACACCGCACAACTCCAGGCCAGTGCCCCGGGCCAGTTCAGTGGCCGCAAGAGCAGCACCAGGACACCTCCTTCCCCCAACTCCCTAGGGTTTCTGGGGTGAAGCCCCACTTTCCAGCCTCAGGATGGAACCGGATTTGGAGGTCAGGCCTTTAAAGAGGTAAAAAGGTGAAATGAGGTCGTGAGTGGGCCCTGATCCAGGATGACAGATGTCCTTAGAAGACACGCGGACAGGATATAGAAAGAAGAGGATTTAATGACGGATAGAGAAGATTGTCATCTGCTAGTTAACTAGAGGGGCTTCAGGAAAAAAACGTGCAACCTATGTCTCGATCTTGGACTTCTCAATTCGGAACTGTGAGAAGATGAATTCGTGTTGTTTAAACCACCTGGGCTGTGGTATTTGTTTTGGCGGCCCTTAGTAAACCCTGGCAGTGTCGCTCCTTCACCCCAGGAGAGTGGAAAGTTCTTCTCTTCAGAGCGTTCCGGAAAAGGCACAGTGTGCCATCCCCCTGAAACCGAGTTCCCCAAACGCTTGTGCGGAGGCTGAGCCTGTAGAGACCCGAGACTAAGTATGAAATTCGACTCCCAGAGGACAGGGCTCGAGGACCTGTACGGGCTGAGGCGCGCGGGAAGGTGACTGCATCAAACTTGATGCTACCATGGTGACCCGTACAGCCCAGGAGTTGTCTGCATTACGGCTGTCAACTAAAGCACCCGGGAAGAGGAGAGGAGGTGGAGGGGATTTAGCCAGGAAGTAACAGGGCGAGGTTTATTCAAAAGCAAAGGCAGGCAGGACCAGGGGTTCTCAAAACTTCCCCTGTATCGCAGTCATTTGGAGGTTAGTTAAAACACTCGCTGTTTATGAATCAGTCGGCCTGGGGAATGGGGTAAAGTGTGCCCGTCTCACTCCCTGCTGTTACCGATACCGGAGGGCTTTCTCAGAACGCCTGGGGTGGAGGGTAGAAAAGAGTAAGAGCGCCATAAACGTAGATGACTTGGTCAGGGCCGCTGTTGTGAACACCAGGGAGGCCAGAAGGCCCCAGGATTGTGACTGCAAAGCGAGGGTTTGAGAGAGAACGCCGCTCCTGCCTGGATTTGAGGTACCGGGTTTGGGGTGGGCCCCAGAGGCTGAGACAGGGAGGGCAGAGTAAGAGGAGTAGGGAAGGAGCAGAGAGAGGGGTAAGGGAGGGTAGAGAGAGGTAGGGGAGAAAAAAGGGGTCGGGAGGGGTGGGAAGGGTCAGGGAAGGATGGAGAGAGGTAGGGGAGAGGAAGAAGAAGTTGGAGAGGCGTAGCGGAGGGGTAGGCCCGGGTGGTGGGGCAGTGCTGGGCCAGACTGGCTGTCTGCCCCGCAAGACCCGGAAGTGCAGTGAATAGGTAAGAAAAGTCCTGGCGCAAATGTCCTAGTCATTCCTTATTCCTGCTTCACTGAGAATCTAAACCAAACAGATCCACGATTTTCCTTTTTGAGAAAAGTTTCAGCAAGCAGAAGAAAACAAAAGACCTTTTCCCACGGGAGCACTTGTGTTTGGGGATTAACATTGAATCTAGTATGTTCCTTATTTTCCCCCAAAAAAGCTTGAGTGGAGCTGTAAATGAAAAGGAGAGAAGAGATCAAACCAGACAGAAGAGATCAAGCCAGACAGCAGTTAGTATGTGTACTGTCAAAACGAAAACAAACCAGATGACAATTGAAATAGTCACAGGCTGCGGCTGGAAATCCTTAACTAAGAGTGAAAGCATGTTCCTCTCATGACCTCGTGGCGCAACGGTAGCGCGTCTGACTCCAGATCAGAAGGTTGCGTGTTCAAATCACGTCGGGGTCAAACCAATGACTATTTTAGACATGACAGTCGAGGAAAGGTCTGGGTTTTACTCTGTGATGCGATTAAAAAACAACTTGATGTAATTCGTTAATCCTGATAGTGGAATTTGATATGCCAAAGACTGTTGACAGGAGAAGAGCCAACTGCTGTCAGTAATCTGTCTTTTGCCCGTGGCAGGTGTTGCTGGGGTTGTGAAGGGGATGAACTCCCCTTCTGGACTAGGTCAAACAGCCTGTGTCACACTGTTAAAGAAAGGTTTGATCTTAAAGTTCTTTGCCATCAGAAACTGCGTAGTCTGTTCCTCCTTTTTCTTCTTTGATGGCTTCTCGCATCTCTCTGCTGTAAGAACACTTACTGCCACCTGCCCCTGTCCGCGGTGTCTTCCCCTGGCCCTGCCGTCCGGTGCCTGCTCCCTGACTTCTCCGCTTATCCGCGGCAGCACCGCGCTCCTCCCAGCCACGCCCTCACCCTTGCTGTCCTAGGCCGGAACCCGGAGCCACTCCGGAATTTACCTTCTTTCTATTTCTGTTTCAAGCATCAAGATCGACTGAGCTTGTTTTATGTGCCATCTGCACGATCTCTTAAATTCCCTTGTTTAGTGACACTCATGACCTTACTATGTTTGTATAAAAATTGATGTTATTTTTAATTGGCGAATCATAATTGGAAACACTTGTTTCACTGTCTTTTTTTTTGTTTGTTTTTGTGTTTTGTAACACCGGAAGTCAAACTCACAACCTCACACCTGCCAGACAGGCGCTTAAGCCACTGAGCCAAACTCCCAGCCCAAGTTTTCTGCAGCAGGGTCGCACTATTTAGCTCAGGCCGGCCTTGCACTCGCGTTGTAGCCCAAGCCCGCCTCGAACTCACAGCGCTCCTCCTACCTCAGCCTCCTGAGTGCTGGGATTACAGTTTCACATTTTATTATTAGGATTGTTTGTTTGTTTGTGGCAGGGTCTTACTATGCAGTGCAGGCTGGCCTTGAACCTACTTATGTAGCCTAGTGAGCCTCTAACTCACAACAATCCTCTAGCTTCAGCCTCCCCAATGGTAGGATTACAGGCCTACATGCCCCACCAAGCTCGGCCCTGTCATGCTTCTTTTTAAATGCAAAAGGTATCCTGACACTGACTGCAGCCATTTGTGCCTAATAGCCCTGTGACACACTGACCCTTTTAGCTCAGCTGCATTTTGCGCCTCACCGCACAGCCTTTGCACCTGCTGTTTGTCCTGAAAAGCCCATTCTCCCTCTTTTGTCCCTGATTCAGACACTCATCTTTCAGCAGGCAAGGAAAACGGAAACACCTCCCCCCACGGTGGCCTTTCTAGTGTCTAGACAAGGCCCTCTATAGCCTGCTCTTCAAACTTTGCTTTCCAGATTTTTATCACCAAAGTTTCTCTGAACTGTCTGCACTCTGGTACCGTGTTTTTGGGATGTGCCCACTGCTTGTATGCCCAGTGAGGGCCGAGGAATCTTGTGTATTTTATGACTGTATTCCTAGTGTTTATCAGAGTGTCTGGTACACGGAGGCACCCAGTAGCTTTGGAGGACGCATGAAAGGAGAGGAGAGATGTTGCTGTGTTATTGCTGATCACCTTCAGATAGGCTGGGGATGTAGCTCAGTGGCAGGGGGCTGCCCTGGGCTTGATCCTCAGCACAGCAGACAACAGGAAAAAGGATGATCTGAGTTCTGTCATGGGAACCTGGTAGCTAATTGCAACAATGAGTAGAAACTACTTTTTATCCTAAATTTCTTTCTTTTTTGTTTCTTTCCCATTAAAATGAACCTGTGCCATGAAAACCTGAGGCTAGTTACTAAGAATGCACTGAATTACGGTATTTCTATGTTACTTAGGTCAATATATTTATGACATTTCTTGGCCCTGTCTTTTGCCTTATATTATAAGGCTTATAAAGAAGTGATAGAACCAGCCCTGGTAGTGCAGGCTTTTAATTTCAGTCCTCCAAAAGGCTAATACAAGAGGATTGATGTTCTAGCCCAGCTTAGGCAAGTTAGTGAATCCTAGCCTCAAAAACTAGAAAATGGGAAGGTAGGATAGTGCAGTGTGCAGGCCCTGGGCTCAATCCTCAGTATCAGGAAAGGGAAAAGGCAGGGCCGGGGAGAGGAAAGGCTGCAAAAGGGAAAACAGGATAATTGTTATATTAAAAAAAGCAAACAGGTATTTTTTATTTTATTATATTCTTAAAAACTATAAAGTTAGAGCTCTGTCAAGTTGTCTATTGGTATTGTACAATAATTTTCTATATCTTACTCTAGATCTCATCATCTCCAATTATATTAGCTTGGTAGGCTGCTATAACAGGTATCACAGACTGGGGAGTCTAAACTACAGAAGTCATTTTCTCATGGTTCGGGATATTAGAAGTCCGAGGTCAGTGTGTTTGTTGGTTAGATTTCTTCTGAGGTGTCTCTGGTTGGCTTACAGATGGTCAGTCTTCTCTTGCTGCCTTTGCCTGGCCTTTCTGTTATCTGTCCACGTCCTAATCTCCACTTCTCACGCCATCAGCCTCATGTGATTAGGGCCCATTCTACCACTTCCATAGGAACCCTATCTCCAAATACAATTACAGTGTGTGGAACTGAAAGTTAGGGCTTCAACAAATGAATTGGGGAGAGGAGGATATGCTGTCACCAATTAAATTGGGTACTGTTCCAAGGATAAATGAAGTATTCTTCTTCTTCTTCTTATTGTCCTTTTTTGAGACAGGGTTTCACTATGCAGTTGAGGCTGGCCTTGAACTCACTTTGTAGTCCAGGCTGGCGTGAAACTCTCAGGGATCCTCCTGTCTCAGCTTCCCAAGTGCTGGTATTACAGGCGTGTGCCACCATGCCTGGTTTGAAGTAGTATTGATTTAGTGATTGATACACTAGGCATAGTGTTAATCTCTCCTTTTTGTAAGATTCCTTCGTTTTTTTCAGAAAAACTGATACTTGCCACAAACTATCCAAGGTCATACTCTAAAAAATGGAACAAACCAACTGGGAGCTTACATTTTTTGAACATCAGATCATGTGAGTTTCTCATATATAGATTAAAAGAATAAATTAAAAGATAAAATAATGCCTTTCATGCAAATATAAAAGGAACTTGTGTTTTACTTAATTCAATAATTAATGATTAAGCTCATAAACTACTACAACCAACTCAAAGGAGAATTAACAACACGCACAGGTAACCAGGAAGGCTGAATAGAAGCAACACTTGTCCCTATCCACAGGACCACAAACACATCCCATCTGACATGGTTCATTTGCATTTCCATAGACAGGAATGATCTGCATAACTATACACATTTTCTATAATTTAGACTTGTAAAATAACTTCAAGATGATGAAGGGCATAAGTTCTAAGAAAATGAAATAATCCATAACTATTCAGTAGACTACACAGTAATTTTGGGGGGTCAATTTTAAAGGCATTCTCAATTTTTCAGATGTCAAACAAAACATAATCATTATTTACCTATTAATGTGAAATGCTAAATAAAGCTGAAGATTAATTAAATTGCTAGGATCAAACTTTAGTCTACAACTTTTTTTTTTTTGGCAGCACCAGGGATTGAACTTACAACTTTGTGTCTGTCAGACAGGGGATTAAGTCACTGAGCCAAGCTCATGGCCCTGGTGCTTTGAGGCAGGGTCGCACTGTGTAGCTCAGATCGGCCTTGTGCTCGAGTTGTAGCCCAAGCCGGCCTCAAACTCACAGTGCTCCACCTACCTCAGCCTTCCGAGTGCTGGGGTCAAAGGCGTGCGCCACCATGCCCAGCTAGTCTACAATATTCTTTTGCAATAAGGAAAGAGTAGAGTGAACTGTACTCCAGTTTGCAAAGGCATTTTATAGGGAGAGGAGGGAATCTGGGAGGCGGGAGCAGTTTGGAAAACTCAATAAACTCTAAAATTGGGAAGGAGGATTGGCCATCTGGGTTTGCTGACTGGGGCTTGCAGAAGTTAGGCTTCTACCCTCCCACAAGGGGAGACGGGACCTCGTTTCAGTACTGTGTGCAACAAATAGTAAATTGTTTCAGCAGGTTCAAGTTTTCTCAGGTGGCTACAATAAGGGAGGCGAGGGACTATGCAGCAGTGCAGAGAGGGGTGAGGAGCTGTGCTGGAGTTTGTGCAAGGTGAGAATCTCTGACATCTGATGCAGTAGAGATAGTCAGAGGATTATTCAGTCATAGAAATAAATAAATAATCCAGTACACCAACTGTAGATGACCAAGTGGATGGCTCTCTCTAAGTGCAGAACTATTACCTCTGCATTATTTAAACAGGGCCCCGTCTCCATGGACTGATACCCACAGAGCTGGTTATACTATCTCCTCCTTTCAGTTGGCTCTAAGCAATGCAAATAAGGCTAGCTAAAGTACTGATAAGCAATCTTGAGGACCAACCAACAATTTCTTGTTTCCTTGCATTGTGTTCTCTGTGGTAAAGTCAGTTAGCTCCAGGAATGTCAACTGGATAGAGACTCAAATAAGAGGCTAAGACTTCCCAGGGTACAAAAGTTTACATGTCAGAAACTGAAGCAACAGCCTCCTTCATGCATATGCTATCCCAATCCAGTCATGCAGACTGGTCCTTCTGCATGTCTTTCTCCCTGCATATTGCATAGGTGCTTGCTCTCTATCCCAGCTAGCTCAGCTCACCTTGCTCATGTAATTCCCTGTCATCCTATCAATCATCCTTAAACCACTCCCTTATTCATGAGATAATAAATTCTGGGAGAAGCCTTAGATCAAAGTCTTTGTCCATGTATCCTTACTTGGAATGAATTTAGGACTCCATGGCTGCCCATAACTTTAAATATGTCTTAGTGTGTTTACTTTCACTATGGGTTGTATTGGAGGTGGTAGATTAGAATTAACTTGCTGGAATTTCAATAATGTTTCTATGGGATTACAAATATAACTTTTTGGATTGCAAGGTGGACTGGAAAAGGGATTATAATATTTGGATTATGAAAACCAACAAAGAGATTTTACTTAAACAACTGTGGTAGGGGAAAGGTCTTGGTATACTGTGAACTTGTTACTATGTGGTGAATGCAACAGATAAATTCTAAACTCTTGTTGCAAAGCATACACTTGATGGTGAGAGAAAAGCAGCTTGGGGTAGCGGGGAGCTAGCATGTGCTTTGGTCTGGGGCTATATAGAATAGTCCTAGGGTGCCACTGAAGCTCAAGTGAGTGAAAGGGAGTGATTTCTTCACCCCTCATTGTTCTACCTGTACTAAACTGAACTCTATTCCTTTTCTTTTGTTTTTTCCCCAGTACTGGAGATGGAACCCACCACAGCCTTGGTATATGCTAGGAAAATTCTCTGTCACTGAGTAGCAACTCCAGCCCCGACCTCAGCTCTGAGTAATAGGAAGGACAGTAGAGGATTTATGGAAAATCAGCAGCATGAAGGGAGGTCCTGGGTTGGAAATATCTAAGAGGAACTTGAGTAAAATATCAAGGGATACCAAGCATGGCGGTACATGCCTGTAATTCCAGTGCTAGGGAGCCTGAGACAGGGGATTGCAGCAAATTTCAGGCCAATCTGGGCTCCATAGTGAGTTCAAGGCCAGCCTGAACTTCCTATTGAGACCTTGCCTCAAAAAGTCAAACCAAACAAAGTGAAAGATATCAAGGATGGGAGGATCCTTCGTAATGTGGCGTAGCAATGATCCTGCTAAAACTGGCTGGGTAGATGAGGAAAGGAGAACTGAAGTTTGGTCAAAAAGGAAGTCTTAGCCGGGCGTGGTGGCGCACGCCTTTAATCCCAGCATTCGAGAGGCTGAGGTAGGCGGAGCGTTGTGAGTTCGAGTCTGGCTTGGGCTACAACGTGAGCGCAAGGCCGGCCTGAACTACATAGTGCGACCCTGCCTCAAAAAGCTAGGACTGGGAGTTTGGCTCAGTGCCTTGTGAGTTCAATCCCCGGTGCCACAAAAAAAACGGAAATCTTTGCCAATGGTCTACTACCAGAATGCCTTGTCATTACTGAGTCACCCTCTGGAGAACTTCAGAACCAGGGTCAAGGTGACCTGAATTGTGGCTCTGCGTGTTGCAGCTTTTGGAATCTGTGCAAACCCATGAACAATATTTTGATGTACAAAGAAGTCTCCTGTGAATCCTTTTAGGGCAGTTTCCAGGGCCGAGTTCCATTCAGGTGTTAATTTCACTGAATTTGTTGTACAAACACAGCTCAGGAAGAACTAAACAGTAGACCAAGATGAAGGAATAAGCATATCTGAGGCCCCTGTAAATGTCATTTTTGGGTTGGGAATACAGCTCAGCAGCACAGCATCTGCCTGGCAAACACAAGGTTGTGTGTTTGATCCTGACAAGCATAAATTTTAGGTTTTTATGTATTTCACAAAGGGATTTGTTGGTTTTAGGTTTGATCTATGGATATTATTCTGTTTTCACTAGATTTAACTTTAAACAGAAGGGTTAGGAGTTGGTTCAGTTGCTTAAGCACCTGTCTGGCAGGTGCAAGGTTGTGAGTTTGATCCCTGGTGCTCCAAAAAAGAAAAAAAACAAAATAACTTTGAACAGAGTATTTTGGACTCCACCCCCCCACCAAATCTCTAGTAGGGCTTGCAATTAGAATGCCCCACAGTGATATATTATTACCATATTTACAGACTCCAAAACATGACAAATAAATGCCTCTGTTTCAATGCAGAAGCCAATATATCATCTCCATATAATGCCAATCTACCGTTGTTTCAACACAGAAGCCAAAATATCATTTTCATATAATGCCCATCTGAAAATTATTTTAAAAATTCAAAATACTGGGAAGTAGGCTTTAATTTCCAATAAAAGGCATGTGAAGGCAATAAGTATTTTAAATTTTGTTGTCAGGCAACTAAAATACTATTTAACTAAAGTCTTTCCTTAGAGTTTAATTTTTTTTTTTTTTTTGTGGCACCAGGGATTGAACTCACAACCTCGCGCCTGCCAGGGCAGGCGCTTAAGGTACTGAGCCAAACTCCCAGACCTGGTTTTTTGAGGCAGGGTCGCACTGTGTAGCTCAGGCCGGCCTTGCGCTCGCGTTGTAGCCCAAGCCGGCCTCGAACTCACAACGCTCCGCCTACCTCAGCCTCCCGAGTGCTGGGATTAACCTTAGAGTTTAATTTTTAAAAATAATACCTTTAAAGATTTCCTGTGGAAACCATGCCTATATATTTTCAAGGAGCCCGTATTGAATGTGAGGATGAAAACATCCCAGTTGACCATCTATATTCATGTGACTTCTATTCCATTGTTTTCTTTAGCATAATGTTACCATCCCCACTCTTGCTCAGAAGCTAGAAACAGCAAATTATTATTACCATGTTTTGTTTATTCCAGAGAGCTTTCTTGAAAGACCCATAAACTCCTCAATACAGAGTTTCCAGGCAGTATTCTGACCACGTGTGGTTTAGCCATGTCTCTCAAGCCGACTTCTTTCAGAGGATGGGCCTGACTCTCCCCTTGAGAGTGTGTGGACTCAATGGTTTATTTTCAGTGTATAGAAAACTGCAGAAGTGGCAGTGCTCTACTAAGTACTACAAAACTTCAACTTCCCCCTGTCCTTCCTTGGGTCCCATGATCTGGTCAAGCCACCTGTCACATCAGGACACTGAACTGAAGGAGGCACATGTGGGGAAGAGCCAGGCCTCTACCCTCAGCAGAGGGAGAAGCCTGGGAGGAAGACTTCAACCTCACTGGAGACTTCAGATAACTGCAGCTCCACCAACATCTTGATGCAGCCTAATGAGAAACCCCAGCCCAGGTGAAGCTCTCCTTAATGCGTGACCCACAGAAAATCTGCCAGAGTAAATGTACTTTTAAGACACCAAGTTTTAGAGCAATTTGCTACATAGCAAAAGACAATACTATATTTTACCTCAAATTCCTCCTGTCTACCAATATTTTAATCATGATCCCAACCTAGTCTTAACTAAATGCTTAATTTTGTAAGACTAACTAAAATCTGGATTTAAAAAAATCTCAGTAAAAACTCAAATTTGGCCTGATGTTGGAGACCACTATGAAGCAGCTCTGAGCAGGATTTAATATTAACTAATTGGCTTTCTATGTTTATTTGTGAATCTGTCCTAGGCGTAGGCCCCTTGCCTGGCGATGGGAGCTGATTGATAGTAAGTGAACCTCTATGAATCACTGGTCCTGGCTGAGGTCTGTAGTGGCCTGTGAGGCCAGAGATACCTCAAAGGGTAAGATAAGGACGCGGCTGAGGACACCTGGCTCCAAACCCAATTAAGAAAATAGAGACTGCAGCTGCAGGCATCTCACACCTGCAGGCATCTCATTCCCACCATCAACGTCATCATGGAGATAAGGTTCTCCTTAGTTGGCATAATTCACTACTTGGAAAAGTCTCTGAAGTGACTCCCAAGGCCCTGCTCATTTCCCTGCTTTCCTCAGTATCCCCTCTCTTTGTTTGTAATGGAAATAAATATGGGCTGCACAGAGAAGCTCTTTGTCTTAGCCTTTGTCATAGCCTCAGAGTCAAGAACTCTGCAGAGGGTTTTGATCCTCCTGGAGCCCTAAAATCATATCA
Organism: Dasyprocta punctata; assembly: GCA_004363535.1. Classification (NCBI taxonomy): domain Eukaryota; kingdom Metazoa; phylum Chordata; class Mammalia; order Rodentia; family Dasyproctidae; genus Dasyprocta; species Dasyprocta punctata. The sequence continues at coordinate 15,193 of RJWM01011423.1, forward strand.
CTTGTCTCATTTATTTAAGCCTTTGCCATACACTCATTTGGGAGGCTGGGGATCTAGGCCAGGTCCCCGACAGCCAGACATGTCTAAGACTCTTGAGTTAGGGTTTTCCCTTGCAAGTAAATTCAGCTTTGTTCTTTCTGGGAGCTTTGGTGATGTTTGTGGGAGCAAGGTTTGACAAACAGCCTGTAAGTCTGAGGAAGTAGAGTGCACATTATAAAGATTATATCACGTTTACTTACACAATATACTTTGGGTATTTATTTTTATTTTTAATTAATTAACTAACTAATTAATTTGTTTGTTTGTTTTTAGACAGGGTGTCACTGTGTAGTTCAAGCTAGCTTTGAATTGATTGTATAGCTCAGGCTGGCCTCCAACTGATCCTCCTGCCTTAGCCTCCCAAGTGCTGGGGTATTTGTTTTACAACAGGCTTTACTATGCTATCAATTGAATAAAACTCACGTGAGTACCTAATGTGCCTCATGTTGAAGATTTCTGTTTGCAAGTAGAAATAAGGTAAAATACCTGATTCCTAGTGTATCACATGGTCCTGCCTTGCTTGCCAGCTAAGCCTAGGCAATTTAAAGACCTTGGGAGACCTTGTCTCAAAATAAAAAACGAAAAAGGGCCAAGTTTGTAGCTCAGCACTGAAGACTCTGGGTTTAATTCCCAGTTCTGCAAAGAAGTTCCACGAAATAATTACCTGTATCTAACCTCATTTATCTGCTGCTTGTTTTAATTTGCTTCGTAGTCAATCCCTTCAGGTGTATACTGCAACTTCTCTAAGCTCTATTTACAAGTGAATAATACATTACATAATACATTACATAAGAGCTAATACATTATGCAATTGACCAAGTTTTGGGATATTTGTCATATTATCCAGTTTTTCCGTTGCTGGGGTTTACAGAAACCTAGTGGATGGTCCATATTCTTCTTTTCAGAAAAGCAGCAGTAGCCTCTTCATTCGCTGGGCCACTTCCAAGGGTCCAAGCACTGAATTATAGCTGCCAAGTGAATTATAGCTGCCAAGGCCCTTCTCAGTCTAAAGCAGTGAAAAGGTAGAGATCAGGAGGAGCCGGGGGCACGGGGAACCTCCTGGCTTGCCTGAGGCTATGCAAGTCCATTACTTTTCTGAAATTCAAACTCAAAACTAATTGTACTGCGATAAATTACTTCTCCTTCTTGGTTAATGGTTTTCTACGCATTCACTTTTCTGCGAAACCAGCTGACAAGTCCTACAAGCAAGGGGCCACATTTTCTGTGCATTTCCAGGCACCGCTTTGGTTTTGGGTTCCCAAGTGCCGCGGTGACGCCGGAAACCGGACAGGTCGTCCCGGATGAGGAAGGGGGTGCAAGCTTGCAGGGGATTCCTGAAAAGTCGCACTTCCAGGGGTCTTTCTCCTGCATTCCCTGTTACACCACAACACCTTCCTTGTCACATTTGATTCCCCAAAGAGTGAAAACTGACCTTAAAAAAAAAAAAAATTAAACCTGGCATGGTGGCTCATGCCTGTAATCCCAGCACTTGGGAGGCTGAGGCAGGAGATCCTTGCGAGTTCCAGACCAGCCCGGGGTATCTAATGAGTTCAAGACCAGCGCTAACTGCATAGCGAGACCCTGTCTCAAAAGAAAAGAAAAGAAAAAAAAAAAAAAAAAAATCCTCCAAAATGTGGTAACTCGGTGTTTCAGAGTGGAAGTGAGAGCTTCGACATGGTACATTATTCGAATCAACTTGCATCCTAAGTGAGACAGTTCCAGAATTCGTTTTTATTAGGGATTTGTATTGGGGGAAGTGTAAAGAACGACTTTTGTTTGTTACATACTTTCACATTGAAAAAGCCTCCAAAGATTTTATGTAGGTAGACTTTCAGCTTCTTTTCAGTTCACAAATTTCCCTGAAATGCCTAGACAGTTTTTTGTTTAATCGAATTTTGGAAAATCCTGGAGAAATACAGACCATATATTTTCAAAAATTTACCAGTTAGGATATAAACATAATTACATGAAGACAGGCAGAGCAAGCTGACCTCAGTTGGCATTGGTGGTTCAGTGGTAGAATTCTCGCCTGCCACGCGGGAGGCCCGGGTTCGATTCCCGGCCAATGCATAGCGAAAGTTCTTTTTGCATCGTGACACATTTCCCTTGGGAAACCGCAAAAAACCTTTTACAGTGATTGTTTTGATATCCTCGGATGATCAAGGATCAAGGGTTTTGTAACTTTTTACTTCTGTAAATTATGGCGGCATTTTGTTTACTAACAATCCGAAATAATTCCCACCCATTTGCACTGAAATCCAACCTCAACTGATTGGGTTTTCGGGGTAGAATGCTAAACCTCTGGTGTTTGGTGGTGGAGCTTAACCGCGTGTACATTATCCTTTCCATTCTCCGTGATAATCATTAAAATGTAATAAATCATTAAGAATTAAGGTTGTGCCAAAAGATTTAGACTTGTATATGTAATCAGAGAGCACTTATTTGCGTAAGCAGAGTGGCGCAGCGGAAGCGTGCTGGGCCCATAACCCAGAGGTCGATGGATCGAAACCATCCTCTGCTACAAGTTTTAGTTGAAACCTGGATTTTAGGAAATAAAAAGACTGAGAAGTTTCACTGACAATTGAAAGTTTTGAAGACTAGACCTGACAGTGTCAGAATCAGCAAGGCGATCTGTTAGAAATGTCCCTTTCCAGCCTTCAATTATGGCAAACCTTACTACGTCAGACGACCCTGCTACTCAATCTCCGCGACTTGGAGATGACTACGCCTGGGGGTTGGTTTCCTCCCCTACATCGGCCCGTGCTGCAGTCCGCTGTAACTCTTCCAGCCAAGATCTCAGTCTTCACAGCTGGATTTCTTAAAAGTCCTGCTGTCAGGCACTCCAGAAACTTTGTTACATTTCGTAGCAATTAGCTTTGAGGGTGAATTTTTCGCAGTGAAAGTATTACTCCTCATGGGAATATATCCAAGCCTTTAAAGTAGGACTGTAGTCGTGGCCGAGTGGTTAAGGCGATGGACTTGAAATCCATTGGGGTCTCCCCGCGCAGGTTCGAATCCTGCCGACTACGTCAGAGTGTTTTCTTTGCAAGTGTTTGTTAGAAACCAACCAACAAACCCTTCAAAACCGTTCGTTTCCACAGGGTGTTATTTTTCTCCATGTAAGTTGGAAGTAGGTGGTCCTGTTCCTCCCATGGAACAAGATAAAACCTCAAGATTTAGAACGAAAATGGGGCAAAGGTATACAGAGGAGAAGGCACCTACTCTCCAACATGATTATATACTGCGTCTTCTGCAAACATGTACTAGGAAAAAGATTTTTTAAAAAATTCTCTGAATTTGCTGTTTTCCTGACCGACATATGGCTCCTGTCTTCTAAAATGTAGTTCCTGTCGGACGTCTGAAACCTCTCCTGTCTTTAACTCTTGTCCCTGGACATTCTTGTAGAATTTGGGTACATCCAACGAATCACTATTCTACTCGTGATCATATTTGATCTGTGTCTCAGCATTAATCAAATCGAACAAACATTTCCAGTCTTTCTTACCTGCTGAACCGGGCTATCTTCCCACTTCCAGAGACCAGAATTGCACAGAGCAAACACTAGATAAGAGAGTTTTAGCAGTTGTTTTCAGATTTTGGCTTCATCTTATTTAAAAAATTTTTTGCCTCATAAAATTTTGCATTCTTCTTCCTAATACATACACACATCGTTGCTATAATACACAAAAGAGTAAGATAAATATGATAAAAATTTATCGTACTAGTATTATACGAACAACTAATCCATTAGGAAATGCAAGTAAGGAAAGAGAAGGAAATATTTAAATGTCCAGTAAGAAATTTCATCTTATCTTTGGAACTGCCAGTAAGTTCCTGACATCTTGTATTTAGCTTTCTTCTTGTATCATCCATGTGTATAGGTGTCCTAAAACATTTTCTTTTATATAAGGTAAGTAAATATTCACCCACCAGGTTAAAGATTCAGCAAATACAGTTTTTATTTTGCAAGGGACATTCATCCATTATAAGATTCTCCTTGGGGAGGGCTGGAACAATTGTGTGACTTTCTTGAAATTCCTGAACGCAAACATACTTTGCAAGCCCAGAATAAATAACATTCGATCCCTGGCAAAAGCACAAACACAAACACAAACAAACACAATCATTCGAATTTGACTAATCTGGCTTCTGGCATATTTGCTGTCTAGAAAATTTCAGGAAAGCTAGTTGTTCCTGGCCCCATGGTGTAATGGTTAGCACTCTGGACTTTGAATCCAGCGATCCGAGTTCAAATCTCGGTGGGACCTATAGTGAATTTTGATATTATGACATACATCCTTCCAATAAATTGCCAGTACTGGCTCTTTCTCCACAGAAGCCTATATTACTCTCAATTCAGTCTTATGGAAAGTAACTATATCCTCAAGGTGCTTAAAGTTCCTGGGTCAAAAGTCTTCTCAATATGTATTTCTAGATAGAGAAATATACATAAGAATTTCAATAGCCAGGTATTGGTACATAACATTCCCATATATTATGTTTAGCATACTAGATTGAATTCAAGAATTTGAATCTCAACCTCTTTGGACCCTCAGAAACATCTTGGGTGTTTTCCCCTGTGATTTTCCCACAATGCACTCGGGGTGCATCCTCTTGGCTGCCAGTACTACCAGGTACTTCCACCAAATCAACACAGGAGGCTCTGGCCTGCAGAAAAATCATCTTCATGTACCTCCAGAATCGCAGCCTTAGTTCCCCTTTCACTAGATGTCCGATTTGGGTTTTTTTTGCCCAGAATTCCTGGTAGGTTAGAATCTGAGTGGTGGTTTAGGTTTTATAGCTTCTGCTTTCTTCCTTTCCTGGAGCTTAAAGGTTTCTACTGGCTTCTAGGCACTAACATCATTCTGGAAATGTTGGATTAGGTAGCAAGCAGATTTGTATATATCTTAGAGGATCTGGAGTCTGCACCTACAAGAGGTGCCATCTCAACACCTTAAAATCACATGATTCCCATATTAGCTGAAAGATTAATTGCTGTGTTGAAAGTACATATCAGTCTTTCAGTAATGATCTACCTTCAAGGGCTTTATGATTTTGTGCTTTGGGCCTGAATTTCAAATCTCAGTGGCCCTTGTCTCAGTTTTGGTGACCTGGCATATACCAACACCCTCACACTTGCACCTCCTCCACCTGTGGTTCACACCCAGCTACTTCTTCCTCTGGCTCTGGAATACTATCCTTTCCCTATCACCTGTACAACCACCCACACTCTCTCCTCTTGATGCCCATTTTTGCTTGGTGATGCCTGAAGTTAATGGGATACCTGTAAATTACTTTCTGTTTGTTTGGTTGCTTTTTTGAGACAGGGTCGCTCTATGTAGTCCAGGCTGGCCTTGAACTCGCTATGAAGCCTGACCATCTGAGAAGTTCCATTGTCTCCATACACAAGTCTCTATTAATGCTCCACCTTAGAATGAGTCCATTCCTGAAATAATTTCCAGTTCTACTGACCAGATGCAAAAGTATACAGTTCTTTGAAAATTTATTTTATGATGTTTGGACTTCACTTTGGACTTTGAATGCAGCTGTCCATAGAACCTCAAATTCTTTCTGCTGACTCTCAACTGTTCAGGATGTCTACTCCAGTGTGTTCAATGACAACAAAACAAGAGCTCCCGGAACTCCTCTGGCCTCTAAAAAGTATTCCAGAAAAAGTCCTCTGTTCTCTTTCTGGCATATTTAGCCTCCATCACGGATATGGGCCTTTTCTTGGGAGCCAGTGTTCAGCCTACCTTTGCTTATACTGGTCACAGCATGATAGAACTTGAACAGCAACTTCACTGTGTTCTCTGCTTCAGTATTTTAACAGTCTGAGGTCAAGGTGTTGGCTAGGTTGTAGCTGTCTCTGGGCTCAGTTGGGTAGGATCCACTTCCAAGTTTCTGTGTTTGATGGCAGGGGTAGCTTCTTAGTCGTCACTGGACCATGAGTTTCCGTCACTTGCTGGCTGTGAACTGAGGTCCACTCTGAATTTCTCCCTGCATGGGCCTCACTTGTGTGGCAGCTTGTTTCATCAAAGTGAGTGAACTGAGAAGGAATATTCAGTTCTGTTGTTAGATGGCAGTCACACTAATCATCCAATCACATTTTCAGTAGTCTTCCAGTTAGGAGCAAGTCACAAGGTTCAGCCCACACTCACAGGGAAAGCATTGTACAAGAAGCATACCTACCTCACTGGGTTTAAATAACCTAAAGAACGGAAGGCACAGTAAGCCTCGCCTAGTACTTACAGGCACATTGTTTTGCAGTACTGAGAGCTAGTCGCTGGCACTTTCTAATCAGGAACATGATCTCTGCCTCAGCTTTTATATATTTATTTTTCTAAGTTTTCCTTTGTATTTTCTGTTAAAATTAAGCCAGTATTTAAGACCTTCACTGTTGCTCTTCTTGCATCATTTCTGAGCATATGGAACAGACTCTCTAGGTATAATGACTGACTTAAATATTTCTCAAAAGTTCCCTATAGATTTAAACATGCAATGCAGCATGAAAACCAGTTGGCTAAAAGTTTCCTGACCATTCTGTTCAGGTTGCCACAATCCCAACACATCTACCACCTCTGACATACTGTATATTTTGGTTTTTACGTATTTTTACATAACTATAATCAGAGCAGGAAACATTGTGTGAGGCATATATTCCTGTTGTTAGAACAGTGATTGGCACATATGGCATGCTCAATAAATATTTAAGATTGAATGAACGGAAGAACTAATGGACCCTAGGCCCGAGTTTGCTAATTATGCCTTATAAATCCTAATTCTAATACCACCAAGAGCAAATAATGTGGTTTTTCTTTCCAGAAACAGTTTATATTTTCTACTTAAGCTTTTAAGGATGTAACTTTAAATAGTTCACTTGTTTTAGCTTAATTTTTAAATTTTTATTGATTTTATTCTTTCTGCAGTACTAGGGATTGAACCCAGGGCCTTTGCACGGAAGTGCATCCCCACCCCTTTTTTGAGACAAGGTCCTGCTAAGTGAGTAAATCGCCCCTTGGGGCTTGAATTTGCAATCTTGCCTCAGTCTCCTAGGGTGCCAGGAGTATAGGTGTGCACCACCTTGCCTGACTCTAGCCTGAGGTTCCTGTTTTGAATTCTGAACATATTCCAAATTTTATCTTCATTTTTCTTTCCTCCTCACTATTTTGTTTGTTTTATGTTACATCACGTTGTAACATGCACACAAGTAATTAAAAAAATAATGATACTGAATACAAGTGAGAAAGAAAAAGGAGCCCCTGGTGACTACTCATCCGGCCAGGGAGTGGGGAGGAGCCGGCCTGGCCCTCGCTCCCAGGCCGTGGCGTTTTCCTGTGGAATGTAATCTCAGAACTTCAGTATCAGACTGACCTTTCTGATTATGATGAAATGAGACAGAAACAATCAAACAAAACATTTTATAACCCTGACTAAGCACACATAATAAAGAAATGTTACTGTGCAAACCCCAAAATGTCACACATCCCTGTTTAACACAGGAGAGACCACTGCTTTTATGACTATAACTTCATTCTAGTCTAATTTTCTTCTCGATACAATTTATCCAGTTCCCAGTTATTGGATTTTGCCCTCTTTTTCTGACAGCATCCAATCGAGACACAGGCCGCTTCCTTACACCCTCCCCAAGCTACCCCACAGGGGCACAAATGCTACAGTAACCTTTAAAATACCTTTTTACTGAGATCTTCTCTTTCCCATGGTATGAATGTTCTCTGCAGATGCAGAAGTAACGGACTCAACTTACCTGAGAGGAGGGTATTCCTGGTTGTCTTTTTTTGTTTTTTGTTTTCCTTCTCCCTTTTGGTATCGGGAATCGAATTCAGGAGTTTTCGCTGGTCAGGCAGGAGCTTGCGCTGGTCAAGCAGGCGCTGTACTGCTGAGCCATAACCCCGGACCCCTGGCTGGTAGTCTTTTTGCTGGTAACGGGAATACTGAAGACCAATACCAAATTATCATTTTTGTCACATTTACCTGTACAAAATAAAACACTCCCGACCCCCTGCAAAGCCCACAGTTCTACAAGACAAAGTCCAAAATCTGTGGTCTGACGTCGGAAAGCAACCACAGCTTGATCTTCATGCATCTCTCTCAGTTCTTCACAGTAAGCCCGCGGGCTTCGCAGAGGCCAGGAGTGTGTCTCTAAAAGGCACTAATGTTGCGTGGCTTTGAGAACCCTGCCTAGGAGCTTTCCTGGAGGCTTCAGAGACAATAATTGGCTTAATGATTCTGTTAATATTCATGGCCAGGTAGAAACGACAATATTCAATGTGAGTTTGAAAACAAAAGCAGCCATAAACACCATTCTTCTCGGTTGATTTCTCCGGTCTTTTTCCCTGAGGAAGTGTACGATACTTTGTTGTACGCAGGTCCGCCCCTTCCTCTCAAACTCCTTTAATTTTTTTCCTTATCAAAGTAAGAAGACCATTTAAAGAGTGGAGAGATTGTTTTCATCAATGAAATCATGCGATAAAACAGTAGAAGTTGTGAAATGAAGTTCTATTTCCTCAAAAAGGGAGGCAGGAAAAAAAAATTCACAAAGGAAAAAAAGCAAGCAATATATTTGATAAAGAGACATAAAACTATCTGCAAACCATCATAAACCAGCGACGAGGTGGCCGAGTGGTTAAGGCGATGGACTGCTAATCCATTGTGCTCTGCACGCGTGGGTTCGAATCCCATCCTCGTCGGTTAGCTTCCTGCTGTGGTGAGATTTTAGACCCTTCCCTCGTCTATGTTGCACATGCGCCGTAGCCTCGTTTTATAGAGGCTTGGAGATTCAGCAGCTGCTGCGGATTCTGCAAAGTGGCACTTGCTCAGTGGCGCGCTGTTCGCCCATTCCACGTCCCCGGCTCGTCTTCTCTTTCCTGTCGACCGACCCCACAAAGCTAGGCAAATTCTCTCTGCCTCTCTCTCTGTACCGTGGTCACCTCACCCGGGCTCAATGAAGTCAAGAATCTTCGAAGTGGGGGCCCAGAGATGGAGCTGTCGTTTGCCCAGGGGAAGCTCTGTTGGGTTCCCTGGGTTGAGGATCCCTGACCACACTTACTGTCCCACTTGTTTTAGTTGTGACTCCCCTGCCTTGGCAGTGTGTCAGGTATCCCTCGCTTGTTAAATCCCAAGCACATTTCCAAGTCCATAGCTCCCTCTGCGAACTAGTTTCAGAAGGCCACAGGTCCTGTCATTCATGAACTCATTTCTGCTTCCGCACTGTGCTCCAGCGACCAAAAGGCTCTGTTCTTTGCAGACAAAATTTTTTGCAAGACGCAAATCAAAGCTATCCCCCATCTCAAATCCGCAAACGGAACTACTCCTTAAATTTTAGTTGAATTAATTTTGATGGACGATCTTTTCCAAGCATTCCAGTGTCTACTTATTTCTCCTTTGATCATTTGCTGTGACTTGTATCTTAATTTTATCACATAATCCCACAGAATCTCACCAATCACCTGTTTTCACTTTACAGTACACTGTAGAAAGGGGTTGTCTATATGGAATTGTATGACACCATTTGCAGGACCATAAAGAAGATGTCTCTGAAAAATTCTTGCCCTGTATAGGATACAGATAAGATGAGAAAAACGGTGGAGAGCACAAACTAGTTGGTAAAAACACCTTCACATAACCAATCTATCCTTAGTGGGAGCTAAGCCTGTTTTACAAGTGCTTAAGGCAATGAAGTCTTTTCAGCAGTGTCTAACCCTGTGGCTGGGATTGAGGCTTTAGAAAAAGGCTTCTGAAATACATTTTGGTTAGACTTTTGGTTAGAAAAAGGCTTTTGAAATACATGTGGTTCTCCCATAGCTCATGAAGACTAAAAGATAAGAAGTGTGGTTTTTGAAGTGGTATCTGTTTTTGAATTTTACCTGTAGTATACGTGGCCTAAAAATGGTTTACAAACTTTGGCTTGTTTAGTCTTGGAAATGAAGGCTTAGGGTAGGAGGTAATTGGAATCCAACATGGAACTTTCAGGAAGTAGATGATATGATTTGCATATTTTGCTTTTCCCTCAACAAAGAATCAGAGCTATTTGATGCCATGGGCATCTGAGCAGTTCTATCTACTCCTTCCTCCACCCTCCCCACTTTTCCTTTCTTAGAAGAAGGTAAAAGGAGTATGCTCTTTTTTTATCCTTGTCTTTTTAGGTTGGAACATTTTAAACATTCAACAGACATTTGCACAATAAATACTTAAAGGCTTAGTGTGTATCTGTGTATGTGTATGTGTATGTGCATGTGTATGTGTATGTGTATGTGTATGTGCATATGTATGTGTATGTGCATGTTTATGTGTTGGTGGACACAGGAAAGGGATCGAAACTTTGTCCAGCTAGAATGTGTTAGGTTGTTCTTCACTTCTTGTAATACATACAAAATAATGTTTTTTGTTTTTTGGGTTTTTAAAAAATTATTATTTTAGCTTCTTGAGATAGGGTCTCACTTTGCAATTCAAACTGGGCTTGAACTTACTATGTAGCCCAGGCAGGTGTCTAACTTGCTATAATCCTCTTGCTTTGACTTCTCCAGTGCTAGGATTATAGGCGTGCAGCACTATGACTGCTTGTATTTGTAGTGTTACAAAGTGGGACAGTCTTGTCCCTGAAACTCACCTGTTTTAAAACCAAAGAGCTTGTTGTCCCTTAGTACTAAAGATATATACTTAATAGAATAAATGTAAGCCTCTTTTTTTTTTAAATTTATAAATATATCCAGAAGTAGGTGGTTTCTCCTCACTTATTCTGTGGCCACTGAAGTTCAGGCACTGTTATAATTGGTCCTGCACCTAGCAGCCAGCATGATGCTGTTAAAAGAAATGTCAGATGCTGTTGCTTACCTGTTTCAAACCTTCCACCCCTGTCTTTCACTGGGTGTAAAAGCCCACATTATGTCATAGCCTTGAAGACCCAGGTGATCTGCATCCCCATGGCCTTTTCAACTCATGCTCATCATTCTTTGCTGGTTCCCCAAGCCACCCTAGCTTCTAGTTCTTCCATGGATATACAGCCACAGTCCGACCTCTGGGCTTTTTCTCTTGTTCTCATTTTCACTTCCTGGCATTTTTAGCAGGTATTTACATGGGTCAAATTCTCACCTTTGCTCAAATATCTCCACTCCCGTGATCTCTGACTGCTGTTTCCTAGTCTTGTGTTTGGTTTTTCTGCTAGTACCCATCAGCCTTTTTTGGCTGTGTGTTGAGCAGCTGCTATGTCCCAAGTATGGTTCAGCAGCTTCAGATACTCTGTTAAAACAGAAGGGAAACATATAGTTACACCGCAGTTGGTAAGTTATTACTGGTTATATTGTTAGTGGTGAGTGTATAAAGTAATACATAAATCAAAACTGAACAACTTTAAAAAAATTTTTTTTATTTTAAAGAGAATAGAACCCAACGAAACAGAACAGAATAAAGTCAATCAAAACAAAGCAGTGAAAGTGGTAAAAAAAAACTTTAAAACAGGATAATAGGAAATCAACAATGGCTGCCATAATATATCTTGCTATTTTCACAATAGTTGTCCATATTATCAGACATAGCAAAATCAAACAAAACCAAAGAGACTAAAACCAATCAAAACATAACATTGAATAAAACAAAACAATACATCAGAAAAAAACAAAACAGTGAGAACAGTTCTTAACATTGTTATCTTCAAAATCGTTGCTCAGGTTGCCAGACACAGAGATTAAACAAAACAGTAAAATGAAACAAAACATTGGATTTCAAAAACAAGACAGGAGGAAATCCCCCATGGTTGCCACAATGCACACTGCCACCCTCCAAGTAGGTGCCCAGACCACCAGCCCCAGGCCTATGGGTCAACCAAATAACACAAGTATTGAGTTATTCCCTTCACTATCAACTCACCAAGTCCTCTGAATTAGCAGGGGGGCGGGGGGAATGCTCCTCTGATTTTTCAGCCTACACACTACTGGCTCACAGGAAGGTGTTGTTTCTCTTTTGGCTGAGGCTCTTTCCGATCAGCCTGAACAACTTTTTTTTTTTTAAGTGCTTGTCGTACTCAGGGTTTGCCAAGGAAACAATTTAGTGAGGTGATTTTATAATATTCAACAAAAGTCTCAAATGCAAAAGAGTGCAGGGGAGCTTTCCGCATAGTAGTGATTCAAAGAATCCAGCTGAGCACCTGAATCCCATGGCAACGTCCTGCATGAGTCCAATGAAGACCTAGAACCCATGGCAATGTCCTCCACCAGTCCAGCTGGTGGCCTACAGCCCACGACAATGTCTCGTGCAAGTCTGTGTCAAGGTTCTGCACTGGGAAGGCCTAAATGTCACTGGTGGAGGCTAGAAAATCTGCACTAGCTAGATGAAGGATCTGTGCCAGCAGGCTGAGGAGTCTGCGCTGGAGCCAGGAAGTGATGTTCAAGGCATAGACTAGAGCTTGCCGGTGAAGAACTGCAGCCATCATTAGTAAAAGTGAGGACCCGAGCTCCTCCAACAATAACAGCTGAGTTTATGTCAGGAAAACCCTCGTAACAAGCTTCTCCAGGAGAATCAAAAGTGCTCCATCTTCTCCAGTTCTCCTTTTTGAATTTTTTTTTCTTTTTTCTTTTTGGTTATAGAGCACTAAGTGACTGAAACAGTCTTTGTAACTTCCAAGCCCAGATAACATTCCTTATGCTTTGGACTAGCAGGGGAGGCAAAATTTTACTTCAGTCTTTTTAGAATTTTTCTCCCCTACCTATGCCTGAGAATTTAGTTGACATTAGACAGTCAACTGGAGATGAATAGCCCTCACAATAAAATGAAGACCTGCCCATGAAGTTAGAGAGAAATACTTATACATTGGATTAGACAAATAGTAGTCAATTATGAGAAGGCGAAGGGCTTGGTCTAGGGTAGTTAAATGCATAGAGAATCAGCCAAGGGCATAAGGGTGTTTAACAAGCTTGGTTTAGACATATTTCCCTAAGCCTTAGATTCCTGTCCTTGGTGCTAAGAATGATCCTAGCCTGGCATGGTAGCACACTCCTGTAATGCCAGCACTTGGGAGGCTGAGGCAGGAGGATCACTGCAAGTTCAAGGCCAGTTTGGGCTACATAGTAAGTTCAAAGCTAGGCAGAACTACATAGCAAGACCCTGTCTTAAAATAGAAAGAAAAAAAAAAAAAAAGAAAAAGAAAAACAGTGATCTTTTCCTTTTGTTTTAGAGTTTAGGGAGGGCATCATTCAAATGGGAATTTTTGTCTCTTGCTTTCAAGAAACAGAAGAATGGGCGGAGAGAACTTTTTATGCCTGCTGAGTTTCCAGTGACTTTAACTCAAAATAGTCGATATTGGCAAAATAATATTTTAACACCTTTTAACATGCTATCTTTAATACACTATACAATTTGCTTATATATGATTCTAATTATTCTTTTTGTGACCTCTCTGTTGCCTTCCTCCTCTTTGTCATCCTTTCTTTTTTAGTTTTCTTTATTCACTGTGATCCTGGGTTTCTAGATCCTATGTTCCAAAATCCTAGAGCCTAGAATAGTGGCCAAGGAAGGAAGAAGCTTCCAAGTAGATTTGTTAAATTCATGAATCTGTTCTTCAGCAGGCCCCAAAGCCCAGGATTTGCTCAGCAAAGGATCTTTCTCCTTTATTTCTCTTCTTCCAGTTACTTTTTTCATTCATCTCTAAAGCCTATTAGGGTATCTTTTTCTGAAAACTCTTCTCAGAGCTGTAAGGGTTACATATTTATAAAAGGGTACATAACTTTTTATGTTACGGATTTGGGATGATCTTCTAAACCCCACTGACCATGTGAAACTCAAGATGTCCACAGGTAACCCTATAGTTTCCAGTTTTTCTCCTTTCAGCACTTTATGGTCTGGAAATGTTCTCTCCTTTTGATTTCCTTTGTGGTCCATGAAAGACAAAGAGAAGGATACAGAGGCAAAATGTTTGTGTCAGGCACAATTTTATCTCTTTGGGTAGGAATTTCCATTTCCACTGCAGACTGGGGAGGGTGTTGGTCCTCGAGAGAATCTTGTGATATAGAAGATTAAACATTGTGCTGGTCAGAGAGGGAGAAGGAAGCTTTGCCTGTTCTCAGGAACCAAGCAAAAAGGTGAGCAAGTATTTCTGAACTATCATTTTATTCACTTTAAAAGGTTATCTCTCTTCTGAGGTTGTATCTTTTCCCTGGTTAATAAAAGGATCTTAGTGTAAATAAATGGTGGGCTTTGAAGGGAGGAAAGCAGGGTGTGGCTGTGTGACACCAGGACATTCACACTTTGTAGTCTAACATTTCTGAAGATCTGGGAACCAGTGATCAATCTCCAACTTTTCTATACAATTTGGAATCTATAGATGCCTAGAGGAAACAGGAACTAGAAAAGGAGATCCAAAAAAGAGGATGAAAAAAAGATAATTGTGATTGTGTTGTTATATCCATGTTTTGAGCATCACAACATGTGTTGTTACATATGTCACATGGGCGTTTTCCTGACTTCCTGTTTGTACACACACAGCACACACAGTTGAGCTCTTTTAAGGGTCTTAATATTCCTGCTCTGCAGTTTACCATTGAATATGAGCTGTTTTCATCTTTTTGATGTCAATGAAACCAAAACAAAAAAGTTCAGATGGAAAAGGAAGGGAAGAACGAGAACCAGTGACCTGGGCTCCAGCAGTAACCCGGTACCTCATACAGGCTCAGACTAGAAATCTGGAGATTGTGCCAACCCGCTAAGTCCGGGGGATAAGGGACAGGTTCCCCCTGGGAAGACCCTTAAGATAGGCTTCAGTAGGTCTACAGGGTGTGACTTACAGAACCAGTTTCTTTTTTCAAGAGGCACAAAAATATCTGAAGCACAGTTGTTCAAACCCAAATCTGGAGTGAATTTGAGAATTCTAATGTATCAAAAGCCTAATTTCAGTTTTGATTTTATCTCTTCACTCCAGCACCAATTCTCCCAAGACCTTTTGAGATTGATGTCCTCCTTCCCTTTAATGGAGAATGAGAAAGAAAAAAGTTTGAAAAACCCAGAGATCGAGCAATATTTTCCTTTTAATGAGACTAGGTGATCTTTGTAGAAGGAGTCATATAAAGAAAAAAAAAGTAATAATTGAAAAAAAAATCATTAGAAAAGTCTAACCACGAAGGGATTCGAACCCTCAATCTTCTGATCCGAAGTCAGACGCCTTATCCATTAGGCCACGTGGTCCCCATGGTTACTGTCTTGCTGTAATTTGTAGAAAGTACCATATTGGATAGTGAACGTTCTATCCAGGCTGGAATTTTAAAAAATTCATCTAATAATACCAAAAAGGCGATGACATCCCTACTCTCATTCCTTTTATAATCGGAAAAATGGAAACTGTAGATGACGCGGGTTATTTGGGATGCCGGATGCGGGATTTACAAGAGGTCAAATTGTCCATTATTTCGGTCTCACGGTCTATGGCTGCTTCAAAGAGAGAAAAGTTGTTTTCTCTGACTTCCGGCAGCAGAAACACTGTAGTGTAAGTGCCCCAAAAGATGGCAAAATATTACATATTGTCTACATCAAAAGATATTTTTCAGGAAGCTTTTCCCGGTTCCTTCCTGGCGCAGGCTCACCACGCGCACGGCCACAGACTACCGGGCACTGGCTTTGGCCGCGCGGTTGCCAAGGAAACCGCAGCTGGAAGGCAGTTTCGTCAGAGCAACGTCAGGACCTTAGCGATTGGGTGTCTGCAGACCCCTGGTACAACTGGTGTCACCTCCCCCTAATCTCCAGGAACCTTCCCTGATTTTTACAATGTGGCATCCGAACACTTTTCAGTAAGTCTGTTTAAAAAAGAAAAGGGGGTATAAGAAAGATCCAGGGCCGTTACTATATTCTGAGCTTCCTTGTATTCATAAGCGAAGAAACACAAAACAGAAAAAAATGTTTCTTTTTAACTGTTAATTTTTATGAATGAATTATTGAAACAATATAAAAACAAGAGGAGATAAAATCATCCTACAAAGAAACAGTATTTACAGGATTTACAGTGTTCTGTAGAGTGCTTAATTCCATAACAAGATATAATCTAAAGTTATGTTTTGGGTGACTTGTTTTGGACAGAATCTCTCTATGTACTTCAGGCTGGTTTCTATTGAGACTCTCAGTAAATCTTCGTGACTCAGTTCATTTTGTCTGAAGATGTCAGCAGTCTACATATAAGCTGTTTTCTTACTTTTCCTACATTGCAGGCCCTGAAAACAATATCTCGCTTATTTATGGTAGGGCTTGGCTTTTCTAGATTAGTAAAAAAAATTTCTGGAGCCAAGAAGTGGATCTTACGTAGCCTTTTTTTCTTGTGCATGAAATGCCACTTGCAAAGAGTAGGAGTGCAATAAAAATGTGCTGAATTCTTCATATACATAGTTTTGAATTCTATAATCATTTTTTCAGGTAAATTCAATAAAAAGGAGATTTATTCTGCAAAAAAATTTGAATACAGACTTATTTTTCTGTCTTCCTGGATACAGAGATTGGTTGCAGAACTATTTGCAACATTTGCATGACATATTGATGTCATTTTTGGCTAAACCATCATGTGTAATTGTGGAAGAGGTGAGTAGTAGTTGGTTTCTGGATATTTTTTGAAAGGTTAATGATTGGATTTGGCATGTGAGAGAAACAGAAGTTATATAGTACTCCATGATTTTTTTTTCCTGTAATGACAAAGTTTCCACTGACATGGATGGAGATGAAGGCAGGAGGAAGTATGGAAGGTGAAGTGTGTATGTGTGTGTTAAGACTTGTTTAAACTGTGTATAATATTTCAGTGATGCTGACCAATATGGGTGGTCAGACTTTGGTGAGGTGAGCATCACTCCAAATTTTCCTTTTCTCAATTTAGAAGCAAAATTATTTTTTGAAAGATAAGCTCATCAAAGACCAAAGGACAAATACAGGTAAGAATTTCATAGTTTTTTTTTTTTAATTTTATTTTTATTTTATTTTATTGGTAACTAGAACCTGATCATATTCTTTGCTTACAATTATTTGGAAGTTTCCTACTGCCTATGGAAAAATAAAATCAAAATCTTTGTTTTGCATATTGACTCCCTTAATGACCTGCCCTTTCTCTAACTGTTTTGCCATAACTCCAGAGTGTACTATAAGATCTAAAATTTCTAGTCCTTTCTTGACACCTTTGATTCTCACAGGGCCCCTAGAAAACCCAACCTCAAGTTCCTAGGCTTGTCAGATCTGTCCCACTGAAACAGGGAAGATTGGGCCTGTTTCCTTATGAGCCAGACAGGCGGTGTCCTCTCAGTTATCAACATAATAGGCTTCTTTTCTCTGCCAGCTCCTAAACCTCTTTCTCATTACTACAATGGCTGCCTCTCAAGGGCTCTGGGAGATTTTTCTGCTTTTCAATGTAGCCCCTCAATGGTCTGCATGGCTCACAGTGTCTTTTTCTTCCTGGCTTTCAGTATTTGTGGCCAATACACTGCTTCCAATCTCATCTACCCAGTACTGGAGACGAGGCCCGTGTTTCACTAAGTGTGTGAACAGGAATTGGTCCCAAGACAGCCACATTTTGCTTCAAATTCCTCTCTCTCATATAACCTCCCTTACCTTCATTGTCTATCTCACTGAATTATTTATGGGTCCTTACAAACTCTTAGCTGTTATGCCTCTGTGTGTTTGTTTCTTTTGTCTGCAATGATCTTTTTGACTGCATAGCAAGTACCTATTCAAGTTTTGGCTCAAAACTTGCTGCCGTTCCTCAAGGAGATAATTGCCTAAGGCACTGTTAATACAGTAAAACTCTTTTATTAACTTTTCACTTAACTCTGTAGATAAGTACCAGGGTGAGGACCCTTGACCACACCTTGAAAAGTAAAGTACTGGGTTGTTCACATTTACAGAGTAATGATGTTATTCTATATTCCTGAAGCACCAAATCACTATGAACCAGGTTGTCAGCATATTTAAAGTAAACATGAAGATTCACGATGTGCACCTGGTGCCCGGCTAAGGGTCCACTGCATTGCTGGTCATGTGGTAGCCAGTTTCCTTTAGCAGCTCTGACTCCATATTCAAATGGACTTTGACAAGCACGGCTGACATGCAGATCATCCCTCAAGAGTTAGCATATGTGTGCTGTCACTGAACACTGGAAAGAAAGACTTCTCCAGCTTTCACCTGTTTATCTGTTTCCTGCATTTCTTGCATTGTATACGTTGCTGTAATGAATTTTGAACTGTGAGTACATGTTAATACAAGCGCTTTCCCAAATCAGTGGTGGTCGGGGTTACAACCACTAGTTTCCTTTATTTCTACTACATTTAGTGGACTCTCTTTTTAAAGAAATAGTACTATGCTGAAAACATGTATTTGTTTAAAATCATATAGGCTGTAGGCCACATATTTTTTTCTTAGCTTCTCGCACAAAATCTGCTTCATAAGTACCAGAATAGAAGTTTGGTGGGGTGGAGGCATTGACAGTCACATAAGGATAGAGAATAGTTCTTTAAGAGATTTTACAGGATGGTAGAGGTTAAAGACATTTATTTACCACACCTGTCTGAAACTGCCCATTTTTCTCCCAAGATTAAGACAGTTGTAATTGCAAAGAATATGCACAGGGAAACTGCCCATTAGATTCATGATCGCCTTAATCACTTGGCCAGTAAGGTCTGAATTATCTATAGAAGGAAATAAAACTCAATTCCTGGGTTCTTCTATTCGTCTTCATCCTTGTTACTCACCTGATTCTAGTCTTTTTCTTTTGCTACACGGGCAATATAGAATTGGGATAACTGGCTAATGAAGGTGGCATAGCCATTTTGACAACCAGAAGAAATCTGATTAACTGAGAGGGAAAATTAATGATACATAGGAATTCGCGAAAGGTGTAGGCCGTCAGTAGTTTTACGTGTATTCTCGAGAAGCCGTTTCAGCTCCACAATTTTTTCCCCCAAGTATTTGGATGTAGTATCCTTAAAGAAAGCGAGAAGATTGTAGTTAATTAAATAAAGAGTCTAGGGGAGGCTGAGGCAGGAGGATCGTTGCGAGTTCGAGACCACCCTGGGCCACAAAGTGAGCTCAGGACCAGTTTGAACAGCATAGCTAGACCCTGTCTCAAAAAGACAAAAATAATTAAAGGGAAAAAAAAAAACCTTAGCAGAGGATGGTTTCGATCCATCGACCTCTGGGTTATGGGCCCAGCACGCTTCCGCTGCGCCACTCTGCTGTCTGGGAAGTTTGTGTTCCTAATAGTGCTCTTAACTCTGTTCTTGAATGATACACAGCATACAACTCACCAACTGACGGGAAATCGCCCTTTTAATACTTGGAGACCACAGGTTGCGTATTGTTTGGAAAGTCGCTGTCGGCATCACACAGAAAGGAAAGCTTAAGAGTCAAATATTAATACTTATAAATTGCTGGGCACAGATGTGAAGGGCGGCTTAGATACTTAAATGGAAATTACAGATTTTAATAAAGGGGAGGAAAGGACGCCGGGAGTGGGATCAAGATCTCTGCGCAGCCCGCGAGAATAATACTGTGGAATCAGTAACCAACTATAGATTAGTCTTCCGGGAGAAAAACTGGGGCGAGAGCGAATCTGGCAGTTTTCAAACTTCTCCCGGGGTCGTTTACGTCCCTAACAGGAGTGAAAGGAACGGGAGCGCACTCTTGTGCGGCAAGCAGCTCTGGTACAGTCGGCTTAAAGAGACACAAGCAGCAAGTGACAATTATTTAAGAAAGGTTAATTTCTTTAGCCTGATTTAGTGACAAGCGCGGGAAAGCTCCTCTTCCGGCAGAGGACTGGTAGCCACGACTTCCGCCGAAACCGCGTTGGGGGGAGCAGAATCCGGGTGATTGGTGACGTCACCAGGCGGGTTGCGAGGGCGGGGCCAAATTGCGCGCACGGGCTTCTGTCTTCAATTAGGTCCGCACTCGGTGCATATAAGCAGTATTGTTGCAGTACAGTGTCGTTTTCCTGAAGTACCTTCTTAGTGGCTTCAGCATGTCTGGACGCGGCAAAGGAGGAAAGGGTCTTGGCAAAGGTGGCGCCAAGCGCCACCGCAAGGTGCTGCGCGACAACATCCAGGGCATCACCAAGCCCGCCATCCGTCGCCTGGCCCGGCGCGGCGGCGTCAAGCGCATCTCTGGCCTCATCTACGAGGAGACGCGCGGGGTGCTCAAGGTCTTCCTGGAGAACGTCATCCGCGACGCCGTCACCTACACTGAGCACGCCAAGCGCAAGACTGTCACCGCCATGGACGTGGTCTACGCGCTCAAGCGCCAGGGACGCACGCTTTACGGCTTCGGTGGCTAAGGCTCGCCTTGTCTGTTACCAAAACTTACCATCAACCAAAGGCCCTTTTCAGGGCCGCCCATCTTTTCTTTTAAAAGAGCTAACATTTTCGTTTCATTGGTCTTACTGCATGAAGCTTTCCGTTTGTGTTGAACCGACTTTGGCGCTGTTCGTTTCTCAGGTAACTTGGAGGCAGAGCTCATAGTGATTTTTCTCTGGTTTGATCTTTCGCTCCTGGCCTCCATGCGTTGCTCTCGGGCGAGGCGGGTCGTGTCGCTCCCGCGTTGCTGCACTCAAGATGGCGGCAGCAGGAGGCGGGATGGCGGGAGAACAAAGCGCTCGGCTTCCCTTGGGCTGCGGCTCTACCCTGTAGATTCGTGTGTAGGCAGACTGGGGAGACCGCGAGGAGTGCTGGCGAGCTTTTCCCAGCACTGAGGCTCTGGTATTTTCTGTTTCAGTTGGAGCATTGTAAAAACGAGGAAGGTGTCAATGAGGCAGCATTAGCAGTTTTTAAGGCGTACTCATAGAAACAATACAGTTCACCCAAGGTGAAGTATTGTACCTCACATTTCGCGAGCGTCACTGGTTTAAGAGATCCACGTAGGTTTTTTTGACTGCTTCAAATCTTGTTCCAAACAATCTCCCGTTTTTTGACATTAATGTGCTACAGAAGAAACCTGTACAATGTTTGGTTTGTTTTCTCTTTCAAGTTTGATCAAACTCAGCTCGATATGCTTTACAGAAGCAGTTCATACTTGATATATATGCATCCCGTGGCACCATATCGGGGTGCATGGTATTTGGATTATCCAAATTTAATATGATTCTCAATTTCTGGCTTAGTGATAATTCCATTGTAAAATCAGCCTTTTCATTGTGGCCAGCAAGTAATCTGTAGGGTGATACAATGAAATTAGAAGCACTGATAGAGTTATTTTAAATGTCATCTTTTCTTTTTCTGTGTGTGTATATTCGTGTGCACATGCGTGTACGTGTGTGTTGAGAGAGTCTTGCTATGTATTTCAAGGCTGGCCTGGAATTTACTAGTAACCCAGACTAGCCTTAAAATCTCAATAAGCCTTCTGCCTTGGTCTCCTGAGTGCTAGGATTATAACTGTGTACCACCATGCCCGACTACAATTTTATGTAACTATGAAGAGAATCACATATTATTGGATAGGAGGCATTGATTCGAGAAGAAAAACTCACATGAATGTAATTTTAAGAACAAAAAAATTTTTTTTTAATTTTCCCGGTAGCTTATGTCAGAAATGGTTCTGTGCTGTGGAAATTGCAGTAGCTAATGACAGTGATCGAAGTACTATTTCAATATTCATTCATGGAGTTTGTATTAATTGGTTCTGGGTGCGCAATGTAAGGTAAACTTAATATGTTAAAGGGCGCAGTGCTATCATTACTGAAGCGGAAAAAGGAAAATTTTGTTATATGTCATGTGCTTTGTAGTTAGCAGTGTGAAGCATGAGGGCTTAGGTACTGCATACTTAACATTTTGGGGTGAAATGTACCTATGACTGTATGTAAATATACTTTTTGGAAAAAAATGCTGCCTATGCTATGTTTAGCTCATGTTTACATCTCTTTCCTCATTAACAACTTCCTTCATTGCTTTTATAATGCTCTAACTGTAAGCCAGAAGGTACTATTTTAGATGAAGTGGTCATAGAGAACTTTGTTGATAAAGTGAGGGTTGGGGAAAGTGAAGTGTTCTAAATAAAAGACTTAGGTATGAAAGTGGCTAGGTGCAGAGGAAAAGGAGATTCGGTCTCAGAAGGAAATGGAAGTGAATATTTTCTGTATGGCTGTGTAGGTTGATGCAACTACTTTGGCCTCACTTTTGACTGATGTGAGCCACGGTAGGATTTCAGCAGAGGAGTGACAGGATCTCATATATTTATGAAAAAAACAAAAATCAAGAAGTAAATAATCAAAGGACATGATTTATATTTAAAAATGGTCTTTATGTGGCTGCTTGATGCAAAATGTGATAGGACCAGGGTAAGTGCGAGGAGACCACATAGGAGGCTACAAAAATATTTGAGATAAAGTGGCTTGGACTGTTCTAGTGCCAGAGGTTGTAAAAAGTGGTTAGACCCTGTGTATGTTTTGAAAGGAAGGCTTAAGACTTTTTTCTCTGAGCTAGTGATGTCTAGGATCAGAAAAAGAAAATTTGTAGATGATCCCTATGATTTATTTGTTTATTTTTTTTTCAAATCTATTTTATTTCAAAGAGAAAAAAAGGGAAAAAATAAAACGAAATTTCAAAACATGTCAATCAGGGGGCAGAAGTGGTACATACATTGCCCATTGTCTTCCCCAACTCATTCACCCAGAGCACAAGACATCTGTATCAATTGTCTGAACAATACCAGCACAAATCTTTCTCTTTAGTGTGATTTCTATGATTTTAACTATAGAAATGGGGGTGGAGAAACCACATTACTGAAATCAGGAAGACTGTGAGGAACAAGTGTTTTATTTTTCTTTGTCTTTTTGAGACAAGATCTTGCTATGCAGTTTAGGCTGGCTTTGAACTCATTTTGCAGCTCAAACTGGTCTCGAACTTGCAGCGATCCTCCTACCTCAGCCTCCTGAGTGCTGGGATTATGGGAGTGCACCACGACGCCTGGTTGAGGAATACAGTTTTGAAGAGAATTATAGGCCTCATTTTGAATGTTCAGGGAGAGTTTGAAATGTCTGTCAAATATTTAAGAGAACGATGTCAAATAGGTAGTTGGATATCTGAGTCAGGAATTTAGGGAAAAGGAGTGGGCTGGGAGCAAAGTTGAAAGTTGTCAGGATATCATTGCTGTGAGAACAGAAAAGCCACAAGATCTGAAGAAATCTTTTGGGAAAGAAGCTTGATAATGAAGAGAAGCAGTTCAAGGATGGAGCCCTAGATCAGAAAAATAAGGACTGTTTACTTGGTACTCATGATGTATGGTTTTATAAAGGTTTTGCCCAGTTTTCTCCCTTTCTTCTCTAATTCTCAGCATGGAATATACTTTATCCCTATGTAGGAAAATGCTCTCAGCATATAAAGACTATGCAATAACTCTGGAAATCTCACCCAAATAATGTTTTAAAATGAGAGCTGGGGGTCAATCCCTATGGAAAGGCAGTGATATAGTACACATCCATGGAATGCACTTGCTCTCCCCACATGTTTTGCAAGCAGTTCCAGCGTATTTTCAAGGCCTCCTGAAACCTATGGTAGTGCTCAGCTGAAAAGTTCTGTATCTAATGCTGCATTTTCTCATCTCTTAGTTTGATCCAAAAGCTTTTCACAGATGATTCCTGAGAATGAAAATTGATTCTGTCAAACAGCTATCTCCTTGTTGCTGTGGAGATAGGTCTCCTTGTTGAAAATGTGGAGATTAAATGACCACTCCACAGATTTTTTTCCCCTTGAGTTCCAGTCTCAGACTGTGGTACTTGTTGGGAACTCCTTGAGACAGTCCAATTAACATTCACTTCTAACTTCAGTAGGGTTTAAACAGGATTTTGGAAATTACACCTGTAAAAAGACCTCCTCTTATCACCTTGAATTAGCGAACTGCAAATCTACCCTTTCAGTTGTAGCTGTTTTTATCTTTTCTTTCACACTGGACATCCAATCTATCAAAGTCCTAATAACTCAATTCTGAAAATACAAACAATTTCTTATTCCCACTCCCTTGTTTACTTTTATTAGTGCGATGTTCTCTTCACCAAAGTACTTTCTATGGCCCAAAAGTCCTCACTTTTAAGTCTTTGTTAGCTCTTGGGCTTCAAATCCCAGTACTTTTGCTCTCCTTCCTATCTTAACTTCACCAACTCCTCAAACCTCTGAGGAGCATGTATCTCCCAGGGTCTGTGTAGTAACTGTTCCCTCTGTGTGGGGCATTTTCTTCCAGACCTCTGCAGGTATTGCGCCCCCACTTCAGGTTTGTGTTTAAACAGCACCCTGCTATTGAAGCTGTCTGATCACACACTGTACAGCCACACTTCCCCTCACTCTCTGCTTTATTTTTCCTTTTTTGGGAAAGTGTATTGGAAAGTCAACACACACTCCACAAAGAAGCACAGCAGGAATGGAGTGTGACAAAGAATGTCAGAAGAGTGTGTAATTTAGGTGACTATTTCCTTTTTCTGGTGGAAAAGGAAAATATTTCTTGAAAGAGATTTTCAAAAACAAGTATAGTGTATTAGTTTTGCAAAGTGCTGTGTACTTAAAAAGTGATATTTCTTGTTACAAAATTTCTAAACAAACATTTAATTGTTTATGGAGGTTATATCTTTTTGTGGAAGATGATGGTTTGTTCTTTAATATATTTGCATGCTATTATTTCTTAGCCTTAAATTATAATTACATCGAAACATAGCTAAGTTATACAGCATAGTATGATGGTCATACTTTGGAATCCAATTACCAACCGGCTAAGATACAGGTTAACAAGTAATTTGCTACAATCTCCTCCTGCTACTCCCTGCCAGAGGTAACCACAATTTAGAATTTTGTATTGCTGTCTTTCTTGTCTTAAAATTTCTTTTTGATTTTCTGTGCTTTACAGCCACATTGCACTGTTTTGTTCTTGTTTGATCCTCTTTGAGGTCAGTAGAGTATGATTATGAATAAGCACATATGCTTAGATTTACAGGATTAGGTGATTCAAAAATGCCTCTCAGTCTGTTTATTTTCCTTTTAGACTGTGATACCTTTTCTTTAAAAAAATTTCCTGAGTACAGAATTGTATCTTCAAATTATTATTCTATTCCTCTAATAAATAGTTACTGTTTAAAAATTATTCATTTTACATTTCTTAATGTAGGAGAAGGAGAACTGGAGAGGAAAGCTCTGAAACAGAACTTCCGGTATGTTAAACATCACTGAGAGTTTTGAAGATAGCCGAGTAGAGAAGATTCTCTTCAGAGGAAATGTTACAGAAATAGCAGTTAACATTTGGCCTTGATCTATTTTTTCCCTTGTGACTAAATCCAGAGTATGAATAAAAATGACATATATGAGAATACATTACTTGGTGCCCTACAAACATATTATGTTTATTTGTTCCACAGTATTATATTTGATAACTGCATAGTTTGATGAAATATAATCTTAGCTGAAATTCTACTTTGAAAGGTTTTTTATTTTTAAAACTTTTTTTTTAGCAAAAATCAACAGAAATAGGAGCAATATTCTAAAAAATCAGAAGTTAAAACCAGTAGAACTTTGTATATTATTAAATGTATTCAGAGAAGGAAAGGCAGTATACTTACATAAGGAAAAGATTTCAAATCTGGATGAGTACATGGAGCTGAGGGGGAGAATAATTAGGCCAATCTTGGTCCTGCTGAGTTGGAGACCATTGTAGGGTTGTTGATGCAATTTAAAAGGGAAATCACCATACTTTTCTCTTATGGCCTGAATTGTATCTGCCTCAAATTCATATTCAAGTTCATAAGTCTGAAAACGTGACTGTGTTTGGAGAGAAAATGTAAATTATTGGAGTGGGTCCTAAATCAACTGAGTATGTTGATAAAGAGAAAAGACCATCTGAGGACATGGGGAGGACAGTCATCTGCCAACTGAGGAAAGAGGCGCAGAAGAAACCATGCTCCAGCCTTGGTCTCAGACCTGCAGCCTTCAGAACTGTAAGAAAATACATTTGTTTAAGACCGTCTTGTGGTACTTTGTTATGGCAGCCCTAGTAAACAAAAACACTTCTTAACCACTTTCATTTTGTGATTATTTTTCTCTGGATCATCTCAATGTTGTGTCTGCTTCTCTACTTCAGAAACAGACAGGCACACACACACACACACACACACACCACTGAGGTATATTCTAGGAGAGAAAATCATCTTTTTCTTCTGTCTTCCTATTTTAGCTTCATTGATTGGGCCTTTCCTGGAACAGAAGGTGGACTAACAACAACAAAAACACATATATGCTCATTTAATATGTTTTATATGGCATGGGAACCTTTATAAAAGATATAAAGATGAGAAGAAGATGCTAGACATTTCATGCTATGGTTGAAGAATGGACAATCTTAGATAAGTATAATATGATGAAAATACAGTATAAATTAAGGGCAATAAAGTAAGGAGAAATGAACAAGTCTTGTTCAGATTCCTCTTGGGTTCTGCAGCTCTTAACAAGTCTCATGACCTGCTTTAGTGGAGTAAGGTGGGGGAAGGTAAGAGACATTTCCCTGCACACAGTACTTTCTTTTTTTCTTTTTTTTAAGAGTAAGAAACTTTATTGGCAAATAAGATTGGGGATAGGAATAGCTCCAGAGTGACAGGAGGGGTCCTGAATGGGTTGCCAATGAGTCTGCTTCTCTGAGAAAGTTTTATAGAGCAAAATCATAAAGGGGATACATTGTGGGTCAAAACTGTAATCAAATAATAAGATCACAAATATAACCACTTGGCTAGTATTGATCCAATAGTAGCAAGGGTGTACAGGTGATATCATTAATCTTGGGTGATAATCTATAGTTTTATTCCCTTTAGTTTTAGTTTTGGTGGTCTTAGTTTTAGTGGGTGGGAGAGAATGGCCTACCCCTAATGTGATAATGATTTATTCATATGGGAAATCTCAAAGGGATGGTACCAATAATCTCAGACTTCTATTTATCCTGGAAAGTATGTAATCTGGCCATTGTGATTTTAATTGTCTTCAGATATGTTCTCTTTTGCCCTTGGCTCCCTCAAGGGCCTAACCTTGTCGGGCTGCATATAATATTTCTACCTAATATAGTTGTTTATACTCTTCCCACCTCTGCAGAGGTATCCCTAATTGTGGTTAGGGGAAAAAGAGCATAGTTTCCACCTAGCTGCTTTGACCTGAGAAGGATCAGTGTATGGGAGACCGCAGTCAGGGGCCTTCTCCAGAGCTCTTATCTAATGGGACTTGGGTGGAAGTCATGTTGTAGTTTAGCAGTTATGAACTCCCTTCACAAGGTAAATCCAGTGAATCCCAGTAAAAGGAGTCTGGCATTTTTGTTGTTGATTCTATCTGCATGGTCACTTGGTATCAGGAACCTGGCCAAGAGTCTCGATTATGTTTTAAGATTACAGCGAGAGCCGGGCGTGGTGGCGCACGCCTTTAATCCCAACACTCGGGAGGCTGAGGTAGGAGGAGCGTTGTGAGTTCGAGGCTCGCTTGGGCTACAATGTGAGCGCAAGGCCGGCCTGAGCTACATAGTGCGACCCTGCCTCAAAAAACCATGGCCGGGAGTTTGGTTCAATGGCGTAAGTGCCTGTCTGGCAAGCGGGAAGCTGTGAGTTTGTTCCCCGGTGCCGCAGAAAAAAAAGGTTACAGTGAGAAAAAGAAAAGATGGAGACAAGTATAGTAATGCATCAATGGCTGGGAAGTCAGTATCTCTGGGTGGTTTTTTTTTTTTTTTTTTTGATTCCCCATTATTTATTAGGTGTATACAGTGATAGGTGGGGCTACCAAGGGATTACAGTTTGGCAGAAGATTCAGACTCAAGAGGGTGTAGATGATCATATGCTAAGAAGGATCTTGTCCTGGTGTATAATCCTGGGATGACTCAAGAAACACAGCCTCCAAAGTGCTGGGATTAAAGGTGTGCGCCACCACGGCATAGATGATTTTACACTGAAAAGGAGGTTGTCCTGGAGAATAATCCAGGGATGACGCAAGAGGGTATAGATGATTTTATGCTTAGAAGAGTCAATAGGAAATCTCAAATGGGTGGTACCAATAATCCCAAACTTCCATTTTATCCCATAGGGAAGTATGCAAAATTAGCCATTGTGAATCTGTGGTCCCCAACAATTTGGAGTTCAGTAGCCCCTGTTTCTGTTGAGTGTTGAAATTTAGCCAGTGAGGTGACATTTTTAGCAAGGCATTTATTTCTCTCCTTCCAATTATGTCAGTGAGACCTTTAAAATGATTTAGGGGAAAAGGGTAACTCCCAACCTGCCAGACCTCAGACATACCAAGTTCATTTTCTGAAGTCAAAGAATGAATTCAAAGGAGCAGTGGAGGTTAAGAATAGGAAATTTCCTGGGGGATAGGAATGGAGAACAGGAATAGCACCTGAGAGACAGGAGGGATCCCAAACTGGTTGCCCCACACAGTGCTTTCCAAATGTTTTTGCTTTAAAAAAATTCAGCAAGTCAATGTGCCATATTTTGTAGTATTGTATTCCTTACCCCATCAATATGCACTATTAAAAGTTGAAGGGAGATGGTTTGCCTTTTTTGGGTCCATTTCAGAGATGATTTACTATAGGAATAAGTGACAGAAGAGTAATAGCTGATTAAACCAGAGCCTGAAGATGATGTTAACTTTACTTTGGTGACAAGGGGGAGATCACCCGAATTTTTAGACACAGGAATTTGCACTGATCGGTTTCCTTCGAAGCACTAGGGTCTCTAGGTCAGAATGGATCCAGGTTAGCTAGGCTTCCTCGGGTTGGAGTGCTAGGTTCCAGTTAAAGAATAAATTTATCATACTGCATATGCCCATCTAAAAAGCCAGGACCGGTTTAGAGGTACATGAGGGAAGCCTAGTAAATAAATGGAGGGAAAATAAATGTGCTAAGCTAGTAAAGAGAGCAGGGGGCAGTGGAGAAAACAAGGAAAAAAAAAATTACTAAGTAATCTTATGTGAATGGCTGAGTTTCCTTCTTTACAGCCTAAGCCATCTGATCTTTAAGAGAAGCTGGGATTCCAAGAAGGGCCCCAAACTGAAGTCACACACACGTTCTGTTTCTAGCAAGAACCATGAAATGCACTTTACAGTCCTTTCTAGGTCGAGTTTCAGCTTCAACTGCCAAGATAAACAGTCTCTGGAAAGTCCCGTTCCGCCCGGACCTGACCGGACAGGTGAGACAGGTCCCGCAATCAGCCAATCAGGCTTGAGCGCTTCTGGGAGGTTACCATCTCATAGTGCTCCGAGTACTAACCTGTGCGCGAGCTTTAGGTCAAATACCCGCCCCTGTTCCTCCCAGCTCCCTGCTTTGCGAGTCTCCCCTCTCTGTGATTTGCCCAAACGGCTAATGAAAGCTTTCCCTTTTATCTGCATTCTTTTCCTAGTGAATTTTTATTGACATGATTTCGCCCGATATTCCTGGCTCTTGTAGTGAGGGCTTAGGGGGAAACAAACAACAACAACAACAACAACAAAAACAAAAAACAAACCGGGAAATGTTACATTGCTTGAGCTGGCAGGCAAAAACAGGGACCTCTAACATCTCCTTTCCCTGAAAATAAGACCCAGCCAGAAAATAATCAGCTTTGAAAACTAAAGGTCAAAAATACCAGCCCCAATCAACCTGTCCTCGCCTTCCAGCCACCATTAGCCTCTTTTTCGGTGGTGACTATGAAAGGCAGATAAGACAAAGATAGGTTGATTGGGGCTGGCATTTTTGATCTCTAGTTTTCAAAACTGATCATTTTCCAGGCAGGTTTTTTTTTGGGGGGAGGGGAACCGACTGTTACAGGAAGTAGGTTGTCCTCAAAAACACTTCAAAGGAAAGTCATGGTGTAAAAGAGGGGTTTAGGTTCTTTGAAGAATACCATTTCTACTGCCTGCTGCTTAAACTACTGCCTTGTTTCAGGTCTTGGGCCTCAAGTTTTTCCAGGTGAGCAGGACCAAGTGTGTCTCATCCTGGCAGCCAAAGTCTTGAACAATTTTTTTTTTTTTGAGGGGGTTCCTCTGCACATATTGCACTATATTCATAACCTGTGTTCTCTTAGTGGTCAACCTGGCAAAGTCATGCAGTCGTGCATTTTCTGTTTAGAGGTAAGAGAATGCTCATAGAGGAATTAAATAAGTTGCTCAAATCCAGGCTTTAGTGAAGACTATCTTGTTCTGAGGGATTTTTCTTTTAAACCAAAAAAATAGAATATCCTCATGAATATTGTTTAAAATTTATTTCAAAATTAGCATCGAAGGTCAACAAATCAGTGCAGAAATAACATGAGGCTTGCAAAATTTCCTTCGCATGTCTCTACAAAATTGGGTCACTTAGTATTGATTTAATATTCAAAGTAATTTGCTCTATAGTCATTTGAAACGATATAGCTAATAAGCACGAAGTGAGGTTTCAAAGCTCAATCTTACATTACCATGTCCACGACTTCCCTTCAAAAATGATGTTCAGAAAAATTACATTTTCTTTCACGTGATTTTGAGTTTCTATCTTAGTTACTTTTCACTCGTTGCTGGAACAAAACACCTGACACCCAAAATTAGGGAAGGAAAGGTTTATTTAGCTTTTAGTGTTTGGAGGTTTCAGTCCATAATCAGCTGGTTCCAAGGCAGGGTGGCGTGGCAGAGGGGCAACACTTCAAGATAGCAGCCAAGCAAAAGCAGCCAGAGTAAAAGGGGCAAGAGCAAGCCGCTTTTCTTCCCTTATATTGTACGCAGAACTCCCCACCCCCACCCCACCCAGGGTGGGTGTAGCATTCACAAATCTCCTTGCCTTCCTTTACACAGGAAGAGTATATTTACAAAGTGAGAACCCTGGCTCCCTGCTGAGTCTCTCAGTTAAACTTCTGACCTTCTCAAATTGACACAATGAACAGGTAACTGCTTGTGCTCTACACCCCTGAAGGTAGAGCTGCTGCCTTACTTAATTAAGGTTCTAGACTTCTCAAGTTGACACAATGTATAAACCATAATTGTTTCCAAAATTGATTAAAAAAATTTTTTTTTGCTGATGATGTTACTTTGCTTTGCTAGATACATGTATCTTGTGATCTGTTTTACTTTAACGAACCTAAATCTCCCCCCTCCTGTAATTACAACTAGCTTTCTGCTTGAGTTGTTGCAAACAAGTAGTGTGGAACTAGTGCTTAGATTCATACAGATGGAATTCAGATCCCATAATTTCTAAGGGACTAATCATTTAACCTTAATTTCTTAGGTCAATTGCCTTTAAAACAGATGATTCCATTTCATAGAAAGTGATTGCAGGGAATAGTGTGTGCAGAGAATGACCCACAAATAGAAATGACTTGAAACTTTTTCCTTAAAATGAATTTCAAGGGACAAAGAACTGTGGACAAGGTCCGGCACACTGAGAATCAGGAGAAACTCCAGGAGTCTTGGAGCCTGACAGTGGAATCTGGTAGGAGATGCAGTCTCAAGGCGTCATTTCTCCCCAGGATGGATGTACTGCATAGCAATGCTTTTCACACCTTGTCTTCTCTCTGATAGTATGTTGCCTGTTGTCTCTAAAGCTTGTATGTTCACATGGGCAGAAAACTAGAATGCATAGAACAGAGCTCCTGACCTTCAGATAATCGAAGAAAGATAAAAATCAGTGAATAAACGTGCATTCATTTGTGACCTTGAAATCATGAGCTAAGTTGTGGGATAAAAGTCTGAGAGGTCTGTGGTTTAGAAATATGAACAGGGGAGCCGGGCGTGGTGGCGCACGCCTTTAATCCCAGCACTCGGCAGGCTGAGGTAGGCGGAGCATTGTGAGTTCGAGGCCGGCTTGGGCTACAACGTGAGCGCAAGGCCGGCCTGAGCTACAGTGCGACCCTGCCTCAAAAAACCAGGACCGAGAGTTTGGTTCAGCGGCTTACGCGCCTGTCAGGCAGGCGCGAGGTTGTGAGCTCGATCCCCGGTGCCACAAAAAAAGAAAAAAAATGTGTGTATATATATATATATATATATATATACAGGTAAAGTTATGTTATCAGTCAGAAGCAGCTCTAGCTACGTATAATCCCAGACCAGCAAAATGAAAACTGTATTTTCTTGTAGGAACGTTATTTAAAGTAACACTCAAAATTCCAGAATTTTGCCTGGTTACTCCCCGACCAAGGACAATAGTATCATTAAAAAATGATACTGAAAAAGGAAAACAAAATCTGCCAAGGGAATGGCAGTGCTGTTGGGGAAAAGGAAAGAGGGTAGTGGGAGGTGGGACTGATCTAAATAATGACTCTTTCTTGATGATCGCTACTACCTTACTAAGTAAAAAGAAATCTTGATCCTTTGCTTTGTTTGAAAATACTAAGGAAAAGGCTGCTGTTATGTAATCCCCAACCCTGAAGTTTCCAGTTACAGATCTTTGAGAGATAATGTGGGTGGCTCTGAAAAGAGCCTTTGGGTTGTAGGCAGCGGCGTGCGCGCTCACTTGGAGCTGGTATACTTGGTGACGGCCTTGGTGCCCTCAGACACGGCGTGCTTGGCTAGCTCCCCGGGCAGCAGCAGCCGCACGGCCGTCTGGATCTCCCGCGACGTGATGGTGGAGCGCTTGTTGTAGTGCGCCAGGCGCGACGCCTCTCCGGCGATGCGCTCGAAGATGTCGTTGACGAAGGAGTTCATGATGCCCATGGCCTTGGAGGAGATGCCCGTGTCGGGGTGCACCTGCTTGAGCACCTTGTACACGTAGACCGAGTAGCTCTCCTTGCGGCTGCGCTTGCGCTTCTTGCCGTCCTTCTTCTGCGCCTTGGTAACGGCCTTTTTCGAGCCCTTTTTCGGGGCCGGAGCTGATTTCGCTGGCTCAGGCATGACTGTCACAATTCAGAAGTCCAACAGGAAGAGAAATGATAGTCTCGCGCTGCAACGGCGTTAATATTTGTAGGGTTTCTATGCAAATATGGCGTTCCAAATCTAAGCTCCAATTGGATAGATTTTTTTGCACCGCTGACGTCACATGCAAATGGCGTAGTTTCAAAGTCTCCTTTCCAATTGGTTATATGCTGTAGTTTATTTTAGCCAATCAAAGAAGGAAGTTTACAATCCTTACTGGAAGTATAATTAGTTGTCATTTGGGTAGAAAGCTTTAGCACTCAGTTATACTTTTGCTAGTAACGATCTTTGTTAGAGTTCAGTAATGTCTGGACGCGGCAAGCAGGGCGGAAAGGCGCGCGCCAAGGCTAAGACTCGGTCCTCCCGCGCCGGCCTACAGTTCCCCGTGGGCCGCGTGCACCGCCTGCTCCGCAAGGGCAACTACGCCGAGCGCGTGGGCGCCGGCGCCCCGGTCTACCTGGCGGCCGTGCTGGAGTACCTGACGGCTGAAATCCTGGAGCTGGCGGGCAACGCGGCGCGCGACAATAAGAAGACGCGCATCATCCCGCGCCACCTGCAGCTGGCCATCCGCAACGACGAGGAGCTCAACAAGCTTCTGGGCAAGGTGACGATCGCGCAGGGCGGTGTGCTGCCCAACATCCAGGCCGTGCTGCTGCCCAAGAAGACCGAGAGCCACCACAAAGCCAAGGGCAAGTAAAGCAGTTCATCAGCATGTGGCGGTCTCTTTCACCCAAAGGCTCTTTTCAGAGCCATCCATATTTTCAAGTAAAAAGAGCATGTGGCAGAAAACACCAGGTTAAAATCTGTTGGTTTTGAACGTTCGGCATTTTTAAAGTCTAACTTAACGGGTTCGGGTTAGGTCACTGAACTGGGACTGAACTGAACCAGTCGTTTTTCGATACTACTGTGAATATAATTTGGGGATATGAGTTTCCCACAAGGAAAACTTAAGTGTTTCTATGTTCTTTAACATCCGACAGGAAGCGAGTTTAAGAAAAGTTTGGAAACTACAGATAAGACGCCAAAATAGGGAAATCAAAATAAGTAGCAAACGGAGTTTAAGGAACTCCGCAGAAGATAGGATTAGTAACCTAGAACGTCATTTAGATTCAACAGCAAATCGATTTGCTTATTGAAAAGTCGAGACAGTTGAGGTTTCAAATTCTGAGCCGAAGTAAAAAATTACATTTAGGCCAATTTTAGGATGTCATTTAACATTTGTAGTGCAGTTATATAAAGAACATGCTAAGAAATGGAATCTGTAAGCTTGCGAGGGGAGCAGAAAGCAAAATATATGAGTTCTTGAAGTGTGTTCTTTCCTCCCCAGCACACATTTGCTAAACCAGAACATTTTATAGGGTTTTCAAGTGTTACATTGTAGGTATTACAGTTCTAGAAGCTTAGAGTTAGTAATTTAGGAAATGAACTCCTGGGAGTCACAGACTGACTGACCTTGACGGATTAGAAAGTGCAGTAACTCATCCAATCAGAATCTCCAGTTTTCCACCAATCACCTTGTTGACTTTCAGCCAATAGTTTTAGTGCGCGGGACTTTTGAAAAGCATGCAAACCAATCAGAATGCTTCTGAGCATATATAGTGGCAAGCAGTTGAGCCGTTTTCAGTCCTCTGTACCTTTGCAGACATGGCTCGTACTAAGCAAACTGCTCGTAAGTCCACCGGCGGCAAGGCCCCGCGCAAGCAGTTAGCTACCAAAGCTGCTCGCAAGAGTGCGCCGGCTACCGGCGGCGTGAAGAAGCCGCACCGCTACCGGCCCGGCACCGTGGCGCTGCGCGAGATCCGGCGCTACCAGAAATCCACCGAGCTGCTTATCCGCAAGCTGCCTTTCCAGCGGTTGGTGCGGGAGATCGCGCAGGACTTCAAGACTGACCTGCGCTTCCAGAGCTCGGCCGTCATGGCGCTGCAGGAGGCTTGTGAGGCCTACCTGGTGGGTCTGTTCGAGGACACCAACCTGTGTGCCATCCACGCCAAGCGGGTCACCATCATGCCTAAGGACATCCAACTGGCGCGTCGCATCCGCGGCGAGAGGGCTTAATGGTGTCCTTGCTTCAAACATCTCAAAAGGCTCTTCTAAGAGCCACCAACTATACTGAAATAGCTGTAATTAACTTTGCATGGTTTCAGTTACATAATAGTTCTTAAAATGAGTGTATTTGCATGTTCTCATGGTTGGGACTTTTTGCCCTTTGAAGTCTAGGGTATTTAACAAATTTCAGGTGTTTTTTCAAGGGTAGAGTAGAGTGGCTGATTTGTAGCGTGTAGATAAGTTGTTAAATAAAAACGTTCAACTAAATGGCGTGTACTATGACAGTGTTTCAAAGTCTTTGCAAATTGATGGTCTATTCTAGTACCCCTAAGGCTGAAGCAGGAGGTTTCAGAGTTAAAGGCCAGCTTGAACAAAGAAAAAAAAAAAAAAAAAAAAAGAACTGCATTGGGTTAGTTTCCTTCCATATGTAAAGACTTAAGTAAATCAGGTTTTTGATTTCCCGTATGCTTTGCTAGTAGATTATCTTAAATGAAAAACTAGCCTACCAGGGTTTCTGTGTTTGTGGCAGAACCTATAGCAGACCTCAGGTGGGGTCGATGCAGTTCCTTTCTGTGTTTTCCACCCACCAGAAACATGGAAATTCACAGTCAGAATTCGATAGGAATTGGATTGTCAAGCCCCACCTAGGGCTAGAAAATCTATCAAATTTGGTACTAAAAAAAATACCAAGAAGTTAGTCATGAAAGTTGGAAGCCTAGTTTTAGTATAGTTTGTGATCATAGAAAGTCTTGTGAAAAGTGAGTTTTTACCAACCGTATTTATGCCAATAAATTTTTCTGTAAGCATACATAATGAACTAGTGTGAGATTTTTGTAGCACTTGGTGGTTTCATTTACAGTGACTTGGAACTTTTATAAAAGAAACCTCGTCCCCATTCTCAAGTGCAATCTGGAGTGTGGAGGAGGCAATTCAGATTCAACCAGTTGTAACTAATGACGCTGGTGCTACCCATAGGCAGCTGGGGTTGAGGCATCACTAAATGAATTCCAGCCTGTTACTAGCTTCTGTTTGACCTCAGGTTTAGCAAGGAGTTATCTAATTGAAACAGGCTTTCCTGTCATTTGCATTGAGAAATAGTAGTTTCCAAAAAGGACCTTCTGGCCTGCTCTGTAACTTACTACAGGGAGTCACTTTTAATGGTCACCTGACAGTTACAACAATCTCTGTCTCTCTGTATCAGTCAGGGTTTACTAGAGAAACATAACACAAGATATACAACTGTATAAGAAATTACAAGATTGGCTTGTAAGTGGTCAGCCACAAAGTTGAATAAAGGAGCGTGCAGAATGTGTCTGCAGGCTGGAGGGTGAAGGGTCCAGCCCAAGGTCTGGAGCTTACTGCAGTATCCTGTGCAAGTCCTTATCAGGAGGTTGATGGGTCTACGACAGAACATTTAAGAATCTATGATGGAAGGCTGAAGAGTGTAGGACAAAGCCAAACGGTCTGTACCAGAAGTCAGGAGGGGATGTCCAAGCTGAAGGCAAAGACTGAAGTTCCTTTGAAGAAGCAGCAATCAGTCCCTCCTCATTTGCCTTTTTAGTAAGCAGGCTGCTCCCCTGGGTTGGAGGTAGCAGTTACACCAGCTGCCTGCCCTCCTCTTGCACAGGCTGAGGATGTTACAAACTAAGGGGCCTGGCCCCCTACTGAATCACTTAGTTAAACTTCTGACTTTCTCAAATTGACACAATGAACAGGTAACTGCTTGTTCTCTACATCCCAGGATGTAGGACTGCTGAGTTACTTAATTAAGCTTCTAGACTTCTCAAGTTGACACAATGTACAAACCATAACTCTCTCTCTGTCTCTGTCTCTGTCTCTCTCTCTCTGTACTGGGGATTGAACCAAAGGTCTTTGCTTTGAGTGACATTTCCAATCCTTATTTAGTCTTTGAAACAGTCATTTTAAGTCACTAAATTTTCCCAGCTGGGCGTGAACTTGGCAGTCCTGCCTTAGCCTCCTAGGTAGTAGAGCCGTCTCTGAGGGCAAGGCTAATGTGAGTCTATACTGAGACACAGCTGCATTCAGTGATTGGCTGTGCCAGGTTATGGGAGTGCTATCAGGAGAGTTGGGCACTATTTCAGCCTTTCTGTCAAACATCCAAGATGCCTTTCTGTCTTCACACAAGGGCTTTTCTGTACACAATTAGCAGTAAGTTCTGTTGAAGTTTCAGCAGGTTCATTGTCATGGCTTTTATTTATTTACCAAGTTGTCACTTTTTCAGATATTTTCATTTTTAAAAACTTTTAGTATGTGATATTTTAGTAAAAGTGTTTTAAATAATTTTACTATGTGAGAGGTAAGTTTAATAAAGCAATGTACATTTCATCCACTTTCAGTATCATCAACATTGGCCAATTATTTAAATTTGTTTTGTGGTACTGAGGATTGAACCCATGGTCTTTGTACTGAGCTATGTTCCTAGCCCTTTCTTTTTTATTTTTTGAGACAGGATCTTGCTTACCTGCTAAAGTGCCCAGGGAAGGCTCAACATTGAGCAATCCTGTTTCAGTTTTCTAAGAGTGATTATAGTGGTGTATACCACCATACTCAGCTTGTATCTGCTGTGTAAGAATCTAATTATGATAATATCATTACGGCTGCAATGAATAACACTTTACATTGATGAATTTTATTTTATTTTATTTTTTTTAGTTCTTTGAGACAGGGTCTTGCTATGTAGACTTGGCTGGTCTCAAACTCACATTTGATCCTCCTGTCTCCTAAGCGATAGGATTCTAGCCGCGTGCTGCCACGCACTGATAATGAAATTTAGATGTATTTGTTCCTGATGTATTGAAATTTTACAATGTGTCTGTGGGTTGTGTTTGGAGGGCAAAACAAAACTGTTCTCTTGGAGCTTGCATTGACTCTGTTATAGGCAGAAATTTAATCATATAAGTAACATTGTGTACAATATTAGATGATAAGAAAAAAAGGCAAGAACATGAAGTAAAATTGGGGGCTGAAATTTAGATAGGGTCATAGTGAAGACCTCATGAAAAGCCTGAGACATGTGAGGAAGCCAGATGCGTG
Source organism: Dasyprocta punctata (assembly GCA_004363535.1). Lineage (NCBI taxonomy): Eukaryota > Metazoa > Chordata > Mammalia > Rodentia > Dasyproctidae > Dasyprocta > Dasyprocta punctata. The sequence continues at coordinate 53,136 of RJWM01011423.1, forward strand.
GCTGTCCTCAGAGAAGAGAGGGAATTGCTGAGGAAGCAGGATGGGCTAGGTTGGATGGATACGATATGGCAGGAGATGAAGGTAGAGAAACACAGGAGGCCAAGACCTGCAATAGGGTAGGTTTTGGGGGAGAAGAATTTTCCCTTCCACGCTCCTTCCCCCAGGGAGGGAGGTTTGGGTTTGAAACAAAAATTGGATTAACAAGAGAAATAATTTACTAACATATGTGTTTCACAGGTAGATGGAAGGCACTCAGGTAATTTTTAGTTCTCAAAGGAGTGGCTTTGAATTCTAATGCTGCGGAAATTTTACCAAGCCAAGTCAAGCCAAACCAAACTAAAAGGAAGATTCTTTGCACCAAGGAGATAAGATGGCAGCATTTAATCTTTACACCAGCGAACTGTTGGAATCCATGCCAGTGGACAGTTGCAGGGATCATTCCTCCCTAGCAACGGCCCCGAATCAGGGAGGAGTTTAGTCTATGTAGAATTAGAAGTGGGAGGTACAAAGCAAGTGACCAAATAGTACATGATTGGTTACGTACATTGAATCATATATTGACAGACAGACTGGTTTTGAAACAATAGAAACATTCCAGGAACCAGGGGAGGGGGCTCTTACAGAATGGACATACTTGAGGGCATTGCCTAATATAGGAATTGTTTGGGGAGAGAGAGATTTGACTGAATGAAAGTGGCTAAGGACATTACCATAATACACTTGATTAAATGCAAGTGGTTACCATAATATACTTGACTGAATGAAAGTGGTTAAGGGTATTACCATAATATAGGAGTTGTTCCGGGGAGAGACATGACTGAATGAGTACAGGTCAGCCCAAGGTACCTTGAGATGTAGGTAATTGCTGACATTGTCAGGGTCAATTGAATGTACCAGAGACAGCAGAACAGCAACTTGGTCAGTCTTCCAATTAATCATGAAATATCTATAAGTTTGTTATTTTGCCCCAACAATACATCACCTTCAGCAAAGTATAGTAAATATATAAAGTATTAGGACAAGAGAATAGGACTTTGTGTTGCTAGGGTCCATGTCTCCAAGGGAAAGGCAACAAACAACGAATAAAGGATGGTTAATAAAGCTTATGAGTGTCCATTACTCTGGTTCACCCCATGCTCCCTAGATGAGTGCTGTCTTTAGTAGTTAACCTTTGTTCTCCCCGGGAGAAGGGCTGGAGAGGGGTGACGAGGCATTCCTTGTCTATAATTTTTGTCCTTTTTGAGACACAAGGCAAAGAGCTTTCTTGTATCTATTTCTTAATTGTTTTTAACTCTATAGTCTTTTTTATTTTCAGGTGACATATTCTATTTTTTTCCCACAGACCGCTGCAAGAAGTTTCGCTTTTGTTTGAGATGAGAGACAAGGCCCTGAGAGGAGTTAAACACAGCAGTCTTAGTGTCTGTCTGTCAATTGTGCAGTTTCTGCTTTATTTTTAGTCTCACTGGTGCTCCAGTATATAAATTAGGGCCCAGCTTTCCTTCTGTTTGGTGCTATTTAAATCTTGAAAATAGAAACTGACCTGGAGCATTTTATACTGTGTGTGCCTGAGTATGCTACTCTGAAATATGTCCCATTGGAATATGAATTGTCGATCTGAAGGAAATCAAGAAGCAGCTAATGCAAGAAAACTGTCCATTCTCCAGTTTTCTAAAAGCACAGCATAGATTTAGCTGGCCTTCTTCCAGCTGTAGAACAAAGGCAATTACTGAAGATACTGCTTTAAAACATTTACTCTTTTTAGTTGATGGTGCCTGTATAAGCCAGAATTCAAATTATATATATATATATATATATATATATATATATATAAATAAGCTTCTGTTTTATGATCCATTCCAGTTAAGAATTTGTGATGGTTGAGAAAAGGATTATTTGTTCTTCTCTAAAATAGGGAGAAAAAGGAAAGCCTGTAAAAGTGTGTTTGGAGTTGAGTTTGATTCATATTGGAGTTATTTCACTTGACTAGCTTTATAACCACAGGGAAATTGTTTTCCTTATTGGGTAGCAAACTGTATTTGTATGGAATGCAAAATCAAATGTCTTTCAGGACCAGTTAAGGGTTCATTGTGTAGGAATAACGGTGAGCTACCCAGAATTATCTCTTTGAGTCAGTTTATAAAAGACCTGGCTGAATCAAAGGTCCCTCATTATTAGTTGTAAGCTCCTGTAGCTGCCTCACTGCTCATTAAGTAATTTGCCTGATAGAGAAATTAACAACACCTTCCTTGTGAACTGTCCAGGTGGTGAGGACATATGATTTCATTGGTCCAAAAGTCTGTAATTTATTCAGGGCGTGGTGCCTCATGCCCATAATCTCAGCACTCAGGAGGTTGAGGAAGGAGAATTACCATGAGTTTGAGGCCAGCCTGGGCTCCACAGTGAGTTCAAGTCCAACTTGGACTACGTAGCAAGACCCTTTCTCTCTCTCTCTCAAAAAAAGTCTGTAATTCAGTGTCTACCAGAGGGTTTCACGTGAATTATTTTATGTAATTCACACATGTCACCAGGAATTAGAACTTGTAGTTCCCCAGTAAATGCTGGGATTCCCCAATCAATATTGAGGGATGTAGTCGCCTAGTCAATACTAGGGCTCCCCAGTCAATAATGGGATTGTAGTTTCCCAATTAATAATATTGAGACTGATTTCTGATGAAGACTCCTACTTTGATAAAAGAAGACTCATGGCATGGACACACACGAGGAGTGGGTTTATTGACCACAATATTTATTAAAGGAGCACACTGTCTTAAACACATAATGAGAACAGGGGTGTTCTTTACTACATGAGAACAAAAGGCATTCTATGAGAAAGGAGCTCAAAAGATAGTTCAAGGTAAGTACATGTTCCACTTGAACTGATAGTGTTGGGGACAGCTGAGCTAATAGTATTGAGGACAGCCTGAGAAACAGCACAGAAAATAACTTCCACATCCCATAGTTGCGAAGCCAGGGCCTCCCTCCAAGTGATGCTGTGCTCTATCTTCAGTCTTTTAACTGAAACTTCGGGACACCCTTCTGGACAGATCACATTACAGTTTAGAAGCAAAGTGCTTCATACACACATTTTCAGTGCTCACTCCCACAGAACTCATTACTATTTTAGATCCACTATAAGGATAAAGACACAGAAGCACCATAAGGTGAACAGCCTCCCAAAGGGGCTCATTTGGATAATTAAATCATAGATTTTATTCCAGCAGCTATGACTAGATGGTCAGTGTGTATTACATGCATGCATTTATTTCCATTCATCCATTCTTTCAACAAAGATTTTCTTTGGTATTGGGGATAGAACCCAGGGCCTTGAACATACTAAGCACTTACTGTACCATAAGCTTCACCCTCAGCTGGTGGAAATGCTTTGAGTGCTCACCATGCGCCCAGCATTGTCTAGGTGCTGGAGACACAGCTGTGAATAACAGGTACAGTCCCCTGTGTGTGGAGTTTCTGGAGATGAGGCAGAGTGAAGGACTGAGGTCTGGAGAGAGTGCAGTGTTTGTAAATCTAAAGGAAGAGAATTCCATAGAGAAGAAACTCCACACAGTTTTGGAGCATACACTTTTTATAACCACACAAACCAGAATCTTCTTCTGTTTTTTTTAAGATGGAGTTTCTAGGGTACTCAAGCTGATTTATACATTTTAATACTTTTCAAACATTGTTTTAGGTCTTTGGAGACACAAAATTAAAGTGGTGAACCAAGAAGAAGAGACAGGAACAGATGCATGTTAACCAGTGGAGGAATGTCTGATATAACCATACCAATTACTAAGAGAAAGATATTAATAATGTGATTATTTAGACTTACAAACATTGAATGGACACCTGGTAGAGCTCTGGGAGGCTGACCAGCAATGATTGCAAGTGGAGGCTACTCTGGTGAATTTAATGAGCTCCCATCTCAAAAATAAAGAATAAAAGGCCTGGAGATGTAGTCAGTGGTTAAGTGCTTTCTTACCTGCTTGAACCCTTCGGTTCAATTCCAATACCACTAATAACCAAAACAAACAAACAAATGAAAAACTCAAAAACAGAAGTGAGGTTCTGCAAAATCACCATTATTGTTTTGATTTTCAGAATAGAGTGTAAATGTGATTTTTTTTTTTTTTTTTTTTTTTTTTTTTTTTTTTGGGATACACTGTCTCCCTATGCAGTGTAGGCTAGCCTTAAACTCACTATGTAGCTCACTTTGGTCTTGTCCTCCCCTCCCCTCCCCTCCGTCCCCTCCCTCCCCTTCCTCTCCCCTCCTCTCCTTTCCTCTCTCTTTCTCTTATTATCTTTGTTAACTCTTGAGATAACTAGTTTGCTTTATTTCTGTGATGGTTAATTAAAAAAAATTTTATTCTAAGTTTAATTTTGGGAGTTAAGTTGAATATATTAAGAAATACCTAGAGAACTACTAAAGCATTATTTTTGGGTATTTTTGTAGCAGTATTTCTGGACATGTGAATTTGACTAGAATAAAGTATTTCCTATGCCATACTTTGTGCACAGTTAATTTGAACTCCTAACAATGCTCACCTTAAAATGAGAATTAGAGTCTAGTTAGGTTGGGTTATGTTATTGTCTTTCCAACTGAAGCAATTCTTGAATGTAATCAATTAAAAAAAAAATTTGGGGAAGGCCTGTGTTTTCCTGAAGGTAAAGAGAGTCACTGATTAGGTCCTTTTTTATGAGACAGGGTTTTGCTAAGTAGTTCAGGCTGACCTTGAACTCACTGGGTAGATTTGGGTGGCTAACTAGTTATCCCTAATATTGGGATTAGAGGTGTGTACCACCACACTCAGCATTGATGATGTTCTAAGAACTACTCTTTTTGTTTTATTTATACTGCCATAGGCTATGATCTGAGGCAGGGATTACAATGTATTTGTACTTAAAATTGGTTATGTCTTCTTATTCAATGATTGCTGGAGAAGGCATCTTAGGCTACAAGGGGAAGTAACATAGTAAGAGTCATGTGAGAAATTCTCTTAATGCAAATAAACCTCTAAATATATTGCCAGGCAGGTTGTTCCTGAGATCATGGACAGAAAGGCTCACAGACTGATTTAATGCTCCCAAATAGTATGACTTTTGCACATTTTTATTGAATCAATTTTGAACACATAGCAGGAAATAAGGGAAAGGGAATTTGGCAAGTTAATACATTTCAGATACATTGCAAATGAGAGTCACAATACCTGAATCCTTGGTTAATCCTGTCATATATGCAATCTTCCCTCTAACTCAATATATTTTTCCTGATGAGACTGTGGTGTATATATATATATATATATATATTTTTTTTTTTTCTTTTTTCTTTTTGTCTTTTTGAGACAGGGTTTCACTATGCCCACAGTTCAGGTTGGCCTTAAACTCACTCTTTAGCCCAGGCTGGCCTCAAACTTGCAGTGATCCTCTTGTCTCAGCCTCCTGAGTTCTGGGATTATAGGAGTATGCCCCCAGGCCAGATGAGAGGAGTTTTTGAGAGATGGAGTTGATAGTTGTAGGAGACAATTTGAACGATTCCCCTTAAATGCGGAACAATTGTTGCAACATTGATTATATTTCCTTTTCTCTTCAGTTGGCTCTAAGCATTGCAAATAAGGCTAGCCAAGGTACTGGCATGTATCTCTAAAGCTGTCAGACAGTCTCCTGTTTCCTTGCATAGTGCTCTCTGTAAAAGATACGAGCAGTCAGCTCCACAGATGTCAACTGGGTATGAGCTTCAAAATAAAAAGGCAATGAGTCCCCAGGGCACAAAAGTTTACATGTCAGAAACTGAAGCAACAGCCTCCAAAAACAATTCAATTGCTACCTTAACTGAATTATGCAGATTGATCCTTCTCCATGTCATTCTCCATGCATTTTGCAAAGATGCTTTTCTCCCTACCTGACTAGCCAGCTCAAGTTACTCATGTAGTTCCTGCAATCCTTACTATCACTCATCCTCGAGCCACACTCTTCTTCACAAGATAATAAATTCTGGGAGAGGCCTTGGATAAAGGTCTTTGTCTGCATATCCTCACTGGGATTGGATTTAGGAACCCTTGGCTGGCCTTAATTTTGAATATGTCTTGGTTTCTTTACTCTCGCTGTGGGTTGCTTTAGAGGTGGTAGATTGGAAATAACTTGCTGGGATTCCAGTAACTTTTCAATGGGATTATAAATATAACTTTTTGACTTGTGAGGAAGATTGAAAAAGGGATTATAATACTTGAATTATAATACTCAATACTTGGGTTTACAGTAATAGTGAGCAAAAGGGCTTAGCAAATGTACATTATTTGGAACCAACACACATTTGATATATTGTAGGAATGCAGGAAGAAATACAAGCCACAGATATTATTTACCAGTGACAAACTGAGCAGTCATGTGCAGAGGGCAAATTGGAGCCTAAATGTGTCAGTTGAAGACCTCAGAAATGTTTGTTTGTTTTTTTTTTAATTTAAGAGAAAATAGATACAGAAGCTAGAAATAAAAGTCAAAAAAGACAGACAACAACAACAGATCTGATACGATAACATTGTAGGTTTACACACTGAGGTGGTTGAAGTTTGGCAGTTGTTACAATATTGCATATCCTTACCTTCCTAGGGGTTGGGGATATTGACAGATATAGACATGTAAGATTCATCAATTCAGGTATATTAACTTTTCTTTTTCAATAGCTATTGTATTTAGCAATACGGTTTTTTTT